>PVKB01000330.1:525945-828974 GCA_004027205.1 Ctenodactylus gundi
CGCTTCCTTCCTTCCTGTTGAGTGTTCTGCCCGAGTGAGCAAATTCAATAGCGCTTTGCTTCACAGCAACACCAGGCTCTAGCGTGAGGGAAAATCAACAAAGAGCCATTCTAGGGCATGTCCAACCCCACCTAAGCCAAACCTCTGAGGTATAGAACCCCGGGGAGGGAAGGCCAGCCGCGGGCGCTCCTGCAAGTGTGTGCATGAAAGCACACAGACATCCTCGGCACGGATTTGTGGAGGGCCACTGTTTATGCCACTCCATACGTTTGAAGTGGTTTGATTTAGTTATTATCAATTTCCACTTTCCAATCTGCAAATCTCTGAAATGTTGCGAAACCTCCCTAGAATCGTGGTGACACAGAAGTGAGAACTGGTACGGGCCACTGTGATGGCGCTCACGAGACAATCTTCCTAACTGCTCATCCAGTAAGTCATCTGTCACTGACTCTGACTTAAGTCTGTGTAAAGGAGGTATAATAATTTGAACAATCTCCCAGTTAAGAGTCTGTGAAACACCTTTCTTTCCACATCAGAGGAGGCATGTGAAGGAAAGACATTAAATGTGTAGTTAAATGACATGATTTAGTGTTATTGGTAGACACACAGATGCATGTATATAAAGCATAATTTCAAACATCTTGCTTATAAATGCACAAGAGAAATAACAAGAATGAATCTCTGCCTGTTTACTTTAGTATTTTCTACTTAACCCTTATTTTGCGTAAATGTACCAGGCGGCAAATATTTCTTTAAACTGGTGGTTAAGAACTAACTATCACCTAACAGAGTAACATTTATTTTTCTCACTGTATGTTAAACATACCTAAAAGAAATTGTGTTGCCCTACTACTTTTGCAGGGGGAGGTACTTAGGATGTTCACAGTCTAGTACCTGGAATGTCTGAATGTAATGTCACTCCATAGATATTATATGTGACACCATTGATCTTAGAAAGGATAGATGACCCGTGGACCTGAGCTAGTCAAACAAACTCTCAGTAAGGAAAGAACTTTCTCCAGATGTGGCAGAATGGAAGCTGGAGAGATTTAAAGCGTACCAAGGAGCCGACCCACTGTTGGTTTGAAAAATGGAAGGACGTAAGTACGGTCTCAAGGAGCCGCGAGTGAAAACCACCAACGAAGAAGCAGACACTTCCATCCCTTAACTGCAAGAAACAGGGTTCTACCACCACCCACACAAGGCTGGAATGGGATTCTGTCCCAGTCAGTAACTTTGATTTTAGCTTGTGAGATCCTGAGCACAGCCCACCCAGACTTCCATCCAGAGTAAGATAATAAGTGAATACTTTTTACACTATTAACTTTTTGAAAATTTATCATGTAATGATAAAAACCTAATGCATACCTTTCCCCTTCTTTACAAGGCTGAATTTTCTCTATCTATCTCATGAATATAAAAATATCTTTTGGCATTTTTGTTCTTGAGTTGGTAATACCATCTCTGCTCCTATGATATTCATAATGTTTGAATATTTCCAACAGGAAAGATGTATCTATATTTATTCTTGGTCACTTCCCGAATGGTTGGCGACATACATCATTATCGCAGAGGCATTAGAGTACATTAAAACTATAATATGTTTGAATTACATTATTCTTGTGGTAGATTTGAAGCAGAATATGCCTTGGATTCAAAATTGACATTGACAGATCAGAGTCCTTACTAAATGATTAAAGATATAAAAATGTTTCATCTTTTACTCTGAAAAATCTATTTTTATCTGCTCTGCTTATAATCACTTATATACAAACTACTTAGTTTTAGCACATAAAAATAAATAAGCAACATAACCTTTAAAAAATAAAAAATTTCCTGAGAGTCAGATAATGAAGAATTTTTTTTTTTAATTTAAACTTTAAAACATCCATCCTCTTTAAGTACCTATTACTACTACAGCCATTTCACAGGGAGGCAAAAGACAGAGAGGTTAGAGCGTTCACCCAGGCTCAGCCAGTTGTCTTAGACCAAATTGAGCTGTGACTTAAACTAAGACGACTAGACAAAGGAATCCCCGTGTGTCTGTTCACTCTTAGCAATATAAAATATATTTTTAGGCTGGGGATAGTGCTCAGTGGTAGAGCACCTTTTTAGCACACTGGAGGCCCTTAGTTTTACCTACAGCACCATTACATAAATAAAAAATAGCTAAATAAATAAATAGATAGACAAAAATCTAGACATGGTGATACACACCTGCAATCCAAGCTACTTTAGAGGCTGAGGAAGGACCATCACAAGTCCGGGCTAGCCTGCATAGCTAAGCAAGACTGTGTCTCAAAGCAAAGACGGCCTCAAAGCTGAAGATGTAGCTCATTGGTAGACTGCTAGCCGGCTGCATATGGGGCCATGCATTTCATCCAAAGCACTTCAAATCAATTAAAAAGAAATAAAAAATATGATTTGTTTTAAAAATATTTTAAATACTGCAACAGTTGTCAGCACAGAAGAACTGATTTTGTTTTGTTCTCTTTTCTTTTCTTGAAACACTTGAGAGTGACTTGGTTCCTTTTGTGTTGTCACAACAGAGTACCACAGACTGGCAGTTTATAAAGAACTGAAAATTATTGCTTACAGTTCTGGAGCCTGGGAAACCTGAGAAAAAGGCCCCAGCACCTCACACGGGCCTTCATAAAGCTTCCTCCTATGGTGGAACACGAATGGGCAGGAGTACATGAGCAAATGGGAGCAGAATCACGTTTATGACAAGCCCACTCTTCCAAAAGTAAACCCATTCCTGCAGTAATAACACTAGACCATTCATTCTTAAAAGCAGAGCCCCCATGTCCTAGCCACCTCTTAAAGGTCCTTTCTCTCAAAACTGTTGCACCAAGAATTAAATTTTGCGCATTTGAAATGTGCAGGACACATGCAAACTCTAACAGTAGGTATCTGATTTGATGTCCTACCACTAATAAATAAGTGTATTTTTAAATACAAATTAGGATGTTCTGTTATGTAAGCACAATTCCGTATTAAAATTAGGAAGCTTATCTTGATATGTTATTATTCCATATGATTGTCCATTGGTCAGATAATATATTTTATAAGAAATACATCCCATTCGAATTCATATTTTGCTTTTCAATGTTAATTCTCTTTAATCTCCCTCATTTAGTAACCACTCTTTAGTACTTAACTTTCAAAGTTTTGGTATTTTAAACAATTGTGGATTCATTATTTTGTAGAATATGCCTTGTTCTGGTTTAAATTTGAAATGTTCTCCAAGAATCAAGAGGTAGATTTTGGAACGCAGTCCATTCGTGAAGACTCCATACTCATCAGGGGACTAGAATCCATCAGTGAGTCCATGGCTGAATGTGCTGCTAGAAAGAGGAACCTCATTGGAGGAGTTGGGTCCCTGGCTACCAGGGGCACACCCATGGAAAATTTCTCTCTCTCTCTCTTTCTGTCTCTTTTGATCTTCTTGTTCTCTCTACTTCCTAGGTGCCACAAGGTGAGCACCTTTCCTTTGGCAAGTAATCCCTGCCTTGAAACTAGCTAGACATGGACTAAAGCCTCTGAAAACATGAACCAAAATAAATCTTTCCTCCTTTGAGCTGTGTGTATCAGGTAACAAATACATCCTTCAATTTCAGGTTTCTCTATTTTCTTGATTGCATCTAAGTTATTTATCTTTAGCAAACATATCACAAAAATGATATGTTATTCTCATTGTGCCATACCCAGTGGTGCACAATGTTACTTCAATCTCTTGATTAACGTGTCTGACAAGTTTCCTTAAAAAACTTATGATTTTTTTGTAATTAAAAGAGTTTATAGAGGAAGTTAAAGATATGAAATATCCTATTTCTCATTAAACTTTCCATTTTTAGATTAATTTATACTAGTGTCATCTTACAGAAATCTACTTTACTTGATAACTATAAACCATTTCTGTCATTCATGTTTATGTCTATTTTGGCTAGCAAGAACTCATTTTTGCTGATTTTTGTGACTACTTAGGATTTGCAATATATTATAATAACAATCTCAACTTGAGAAACTGTTATATCTACTGACCTGTATCTCATCTTGATCTTTGTAGAAAAACTAAGCAACTCATTTTACCCTAATTTCTGGGATATCAGAACCAAAATAAACCAGGTTAGAGAACTCTGTTCCCAGTAATGTGTAGTACCAAATTATCTCTCTTGTCTAGGATAGGCTACTTTTTTCTTTCAGTACTGTAAGTACCAAGCAGGTTCATATTTAATAAGTAAGACAAATTCCATTTTAATATTCACACAATACACTGAAGTATTCATCCTTTTAGTCTGTTATAAATGGCTCAGTCTCTGCCAGCATAAAGAATGAATTCCTTTTGTAATCAGCTTAGCTCTTACACAAAAAAAACACTGCTTCTAAGATAGCCAGCAACACCATCACATTAGCTAACTGTTTCATTTGGGCCACTTTGTAGTCTCAACTAATTCACAAAATTTTAAGACCATATCAAATTCATCTTTGTATCCCAGTACTTGAAATAAAATTGGCTTTTAATATACTTTATGAATAATTGGAAAATTGACTAAATGCACCAACAGCAGAAGCTATAAAAATGAAATTCATTTCAATCTTTATAGTAATGTTAAATAAGGGTTTTATAATCAAAATATCAATATATGTGTAAATACACTCACACGTACATGCACACACACACACCCTATTCTATCCTCCAACACACGCTGCTATGAAGGACATTCTAGTACTCGTTTTGAAGGAAGAGGGGTGTGGTCAATGAATGATACTGCAAAGCTTTCCTTTCCACTGTCTGGGACATCAGAGCCCAGTTACACCTATGGCTACCAAAGGGTCACCTGTACACCTGTCTTCCTTCCACTTCACACATTATTACACATAAAAATCAACCCAAAATGGAGAAAATCCAGCTACAGCAAACATTATAATATTTTGCTTTAGCAGACATACCAAAACAATAAATATAGTGAGTAGACGTTTGTTGACTCTGGTGTCCCATCTATCAAAATCATGGGCCCCTGGTTAATACACACTAAATACACATATAAAAGTCTCAACTAAGTCTATTTCTCTTTTCTTTCTTTCTGTGTGCTTGTGTGTGTGTGTGTTGTGTGTGTGTGTGTGTGCATGCGTGTGTGGGGGGGTGTGGCGGGGATACTGGGGATTGAGCCCAGGGCTTACACACTGAGTGTTGAGTTGCCCAAACTGGGCTTAAGATATAACACTCCATCCTCAGTTTCCCAAAGTGCTAGGATTACAGGCCGGCCTGTGCCACCAGGTCTTGATCTATTTCTGTTTACACAGATGTTATAATTGTAATACTGTACAATTTCCAGTGACATCAGTTACAATTAGTCTAATAAGGGAACAGGAACGAGGCTGTTGCAGCACAGGAGCACAAGAGGTTAAGTGGGAAGTGGGAGTGAGCAGTAGAAAGAAGCAAGTTTGAAGATGAGAAAGTTGAAATTATCCCCACTGGGAAACAGGAAGAAAACTGAAAGACTCCGGAAGTCCTGTACAGCACAAGTAAACTAACAAACACGTGCCTTATGGAAGGTCCAGAAGGAGGAGAAAGGAGGAAAGTGGAATCTAATGAAGAATAATAATCGACAGGGGCTGGAGGAACAGTGCAGTGGTTAGAGCGCTTGCCTAGCAAGCATATGGCCGAGTTTGATTCCCCAACACCATATAAACTGGGTAGAGAGGCCTGAATCTGTAATCCCAGCGCTCAGAAGGCTGAAGCAGGAGGGTTACTGAGTTCGAGGTCAGCCAGGCTACATAGTGAATTCGGGAGCAGCCTGAACCAAAAAAAAAAAAAAAAAAAAAAAAAAAAAAAAAAAAAAAAAAAAAAAAAAAAAAAAAAAAAAAAAAAAAAAGCGGAACTTCTCACATGGGATGAAAGAAAGATAGGAAAACATCAAGAAACTCAACAAACTCCAAGCAAGGTGAACACAAGGCGAATCACATCAGGGTATCTATTAGAGCCAAACTGTGGCAAGCTGAGAAAATCTTGAGCAGAATAAGAGAAGAAATGACAACAGACATAGGATCCTCAATAAAAACAACAGCTGATTTCTCAGCAGAAGTCATGAATACCAGAAAGAAACAAGGTAACAGATCTGAAGTCTGCAAGAAAATGTCAACTGTGGACAAATAATTCTGTAACTGGGCTGGGCGTGGCGAGCACACCTGCAATCTCAGCACTCTGGGAGGCTGAGGCCAGATGACTGCAAATTCAAGCCTAGCCTGGGCAATTTTAATCAAGCAGTGAGACCCTATCTCAAAAATTTTCAAATCACAAAATATCAAAAAAGGGGGGAACTGGGGGTAGAATGTGAGTAATATATCTCAGGGCAGAGGCTCTGGGTCCAATACCAAGTATATGACACAAGAGAGGCAGTGAATTTTGTTTTCTTTTCCCTGTTGTTTGTTTGTTGTGGCACTGATGAGCCTCCCCGGGACCTTCGCTGAGCTACACCCACAGCCCATTTTTGTGTATAATTTTGAGACAGGGTCTCTCTAAGTCACTAACTTGCCCTGTCTGGGCTTGAATTTGTGAACCTTCAACCTTAGTCTCACGGCATGCTGGAATTACAGCCCTGTGCTACTGAGCCAGCTGTGGCTTTTGGGGGGTTTTGTTTGTTTTGCTTTACTTTTTAAAATTAAGGAAAAATTAAGACATTCTCAGATAAACAAAAGCTTGTTACTAGTAAATTTGACTCAACAGGAAAAGATATGATTACAGTGATATGATAGCAAAATCTGAACCATCGCTACAAGTAACGACATAAGTAAATACAAAGGTCAGCATTATTCTCCTCTTGGTTGGTAAGTCCTCTTTATTTTCTTTCTAATTTACAGGGAAAATACATTTAATAATAATAAAAAATCTGTTAGTGGCCATATGCTATATTAAAATTTAATCTATGAAAGTAATGATGTAAAGAGGAGACATGGGAGATCAGTGTTACATACCATTGAAATTAATTATAACTAAAACTAGGTTCCTACAGGTGTTAATTATAGCCTTAAAATCACTAAGAAAATGACGAAAGGGGGCTGGATATGTAACTTAGTGGCAGAGCACAAGCTCAGCATGGCAGAGGCCCTGGGTTCAATTCCTAGAAAAAATTTGGAAGGAAGGTAGGAGACGATAACTAAAAATTAAATAGAAAATAGAGGTAAAAATAAGTACAAAAGTCAACTAAGAGCAAGGAAGTAATGGCATAAGGCCTGGGTTCAATTATCCAGCACTGCACTAAAATTAGCCAGGCTTGATGGCAAATGCCCATGGTCTCCAAAGGGCTGAAGCAGGAGGGCTGCTTTGAGTTTGAGGCCAGCCTGAACTACATAGTGAGTTTTGGACCAATGTGATTACAGAGCAAGACCCTGTCTCCACGCCCTCCCCAAAATTTGCAAGATACCAAATCTATGTGAAGAGAAACCCGTTATATTTCTGTACCTTAGCAACCGACAGTTCAAAATTGTGCATATGCCACAGGCTCAAAAGAACAAAACACTCAGAAATAAAGGTAACCAAAAATAGCTGAATGGAAAATTCTGACACACTTAAGGCCCTGGGTTCAATCCCCAGTACACCAAATTAAATAAATATTTATAACTAAGGATTAAGACTCATACAGCAAATACTATAGAAATATTAAATTAATGCTAGAGAAATGGAAAGATATTCATGTCTAAAGATTAGAAGACTATTTATAGCATGATACTATGATCACAAAGAAAAATACAGATCTGATCAAAATCTCAAAAACCTTTTTTTACAGAAACGAAAAAGTCATCTGCAAATTCAAGGAACCCAGAACAACCAAAAGAATCTTGAAGAAAAAAAAAAAGAAATCATGATGTTCACCTCTTCAGATTTAATGGCATTTCAAAGCTACAGGAATTGAAGTAGTAAATAGTGTAGTCCTGGCATACAAAGAGATTTGCAGAGTAATAGAACAAGATTGGGGAAGGTCAGACACAGAGTAACAGGAAGACACGGGGGTAGATACATTTCATTAGGTCACTCATGTAAGCTGGCACTCGCAACGCTACAAATTACTTTTTTAAAATTTTGGAAAGGGTTTTGCTCTGTAGCCCAGGCTGGACCTGAACTCGTTATGGAAGCCAGGCTGGCTTTGGACTCACAGCAATCCTTCTGTGACAGTTTCCTGAGTACTGGGACTATGGGCCTGCATCCCCCCTGCACCCTCCACCTCAGTTTATTGTGGTGCTGGGGAATCGAACTCAGGGTTGGTAACACAGGCTTATAAATTCAAAAACTTTTTTTTTTTGGGGGGGGGGGGGTAAGGCAGGAAGATTGCAAATTTGAACCCAGGCTGAGCAATTTAGCAGCACCCTGCCTTATAGTAAAAAATCAATAATAGGCTGGAGACGTAGCTCAGTGTGAAAACCCTGGGCCTAATCTTTAGTACCACACACACACACACACACACACACACACACACACACACACACACTCATTTCTGTACCCTGTACCAAGTGGATGTATTCTATGAACAATGATTCTTTTCTCTCTCTCTCTCTCTCTCTCTCTCTCTCTCTCTCTCTCTCTCTCTCTCTGTGTGTGTGTGTGTGTGTGTGTGTGTGTGATACTAGGTACTGAGCCCAAGGCCTTCGTACTGAGCTACATCCCAGCCTTTTTATTTATTTACTTATTTATTTATTTATTTATTTATTTTGAGACAGGGTCTCAGCAAGTCACTAAATTCTCCAAGCTGAGCACACCAATTTGTGATGCTCCTGCCTCAGGCTCCCCACATGCTGGGACTCCAGGCCTGAGCCACCAAGGGCTGAACAATGACTCTGCTTGCTGGCCTTTTGCTTCAGAACTCTGCTGATTTGGAAGATCCTATAGGAGCGCCCTTTTCCGAAGGTCTTTTGTATTCTCTCCTAGAACAAAAAGGGGTGGCTTCTTAATGTTGATTTCTGTTGAATGACAGCCTTTACTCTTTTTCAAAAAGGCCTGTACAATAAACAATAACGGACTGGGTAGAGTGTTGATTCTGGATAAAACTGGTGCAAAGTGACTTTCCTCTAGCTCTCTGGCTAGTGAAGACAACCCACAGAGTTCCACAAGGCTTCTTCCTCTAGGGCTTTGGCACCCACTTTCGCTGATGAAAAGCTAGAGCCCCACGTACTCATTTTTCACCGTGGTGCTGTCTTCCTACACTGCTGTCGCAGGTGCAAAGCCGAGAGCACCTCGCTGTTTTGCCTTACTAGCGGAAGATCAGAAGTATCTTGATCATTATGCCTGCGTGAGTAGCGAGCTCAGAGATAGAATAAAACATTGGGTGAGCAAAATTGGGGTGTTATTGTTCATAAACTACAAAGATCTGCAATAAGAGTTTTTTTTAATTAAAATGAGCTTCTGTGAACTTCTTTTGTTTTCCAATTTCTATTAAGAGTGGAGAAAAATATTCTTATTTTGAAGAAACATCTAATATTTTTCTTTTTTCCTTCTTCAACATCCAAATGCAGTGAGTCTATTGTTTTCAGGATCTAGGAGTGAAACATTGATAGATTGTGTGTCTGTGTCTGCGTGTGCATCTGTGTCTGTGTGTCTTGGATGTGTGTCTGTGTCTGCATGCTTGTCCCTGTGTGTGGGGGGCGGGGGGGGAGGAGATTCTGGGGATCGATCCTAAGGGCTTCACATTGAGCTACATTCCCAGCCCTTTTTGGTTTTGATTTAGACACACGGTCTCACTAAACTGCCTCGCTGCCCCGGCTGGGCTAACTTGTGGTCCTCCATCCTCAGCTTTCCAAAGTGCTGGGATTGAGTAAAGGCCTGTGCCGCTGGGCCCGGCCCCAGGAGTTTTCACAAAGGATCCTATTTCTCAAAATCAGGAAGGGTTTTTCAGATGCACATTCAAGGTTAAAAGTCAGCGTGACTCTTCCCGTGAACCTTGTACCCCCCTTCCCTCTCCCAAGCCTTGAAGGGTTCCCCCACCTCCCGGAGAGAAGGAAGCATCAACATTAGCACACAAATGCAAACTAGCCTGGCTTCTTTCTGGGAATACAAATTAGGGGCAGGTAGTGGGCGAGCTTGGAAAGCGGAGTTTTACATAATGAAAGAATGACTAGATGAGAGAGTGAAAGTGGGGTAAAATGTCCAGCTTTTGTCATTTAAAGTGAAGCATTTAACTCTTCGCCTTCCCCACACTACCTGCACCAAACAAATAATAGAGCTTTGCAAGAGGGAGATCCCAGGTTAAAGAAAGATACCGAGTTTGTTTTTATAAGGTAGAGTGATGAAAATTAGATATTGATTTCACCTCCCAATCTTATTTTATAATTAGTTCTATCTTCTCTTTTTTTCTTTTCCAATGCTGAGAATCCAATCCAGGGCATTTGCACGGAGCAACATCCTTAGCTCATTTTTTAGTTTTGGTTTGGAGAAAAGCTCTCCCTAAGATGATAAGGTGCCCAGGCCAGGCTTGAACTTGCCGTCATCCTCCTGCCTCAGCTTCCCAGGGTGCAGGGACCAGAGCCTGAGCCACCAAGCCCTGCTAGATCTACTACCTTACTAGCAAACAAAGTTTTTTTTGTAGTCAGGATGGCATTGGCGGCTAGGAGAGAGTCATCAGTCCTCAAGTGCTGAAACTTCATGTCTGTGTCTTGGACATCCGGAAAGTTAATGATGCAAAAGAACTGAAGTGTAAATGCGTCATGATGCCTCAGTGGTTAAGAACAGAATCTCAGAGCAGGAAGATGCTTTTGTATCTTATAGGAACAGAGAGACACAGAAGAACACATCAACTAATGCAACTCATGAATTCTCTTACCACACCCTATTTTAACTTGGAGCTAAGTTTTTTACTTAATTTGTTTTTATTAATTCGGAAGGATCAGTCCTGGCTTTAAGCTGTCGTGAATCGTGTGTTCTGGTTATCACCAGTCACCGACTGTAAGATGTTCAGCCAGCGGCATGCTCGCCTCTCGCTTATCCTTGTTTTCAGCAACACTAGTTTACATAAATACATTATAGTTAGACAGGATGGAAGCAGAGAGTGGGTACAAGATAAGTCCTGAGATGATTGTGCAAGATGGTATTGAGGGCCAGGGAGGTAGGAGATGAACCGGTTATAGAGTGTGGACAGCACTGAACGTGATACTTGTTACATCTGTTGGCATTATTTTTACAGTATTTTCCTTGCACAGAAAGAGAGCAGAGCCCCACAGAGAAGGGCAGGGATGGAGGAGAAGTTGCTGGGTTTTGTTTTGCTTTGTGTTGGTTCATTCTGTTTTGTAGCACTGAGGATCCAACCCAGGGCCTTTTACCTTGAGCTACAACCTTAGACAATTTTTTAATTTTTTGGTTTTGAGAGTAGATCTTATTAGGTCCCTAAGTTGCCCAGACTGGGCTGAAACTTGTGGTTCTTTTCACAGAGAGCATAGGCTATAGACCTGGGCCACTGAGCTGGGCTTTAGATGTTTTCATAATGAGACTTCTAATTAAATTCAGTACTTATCTTGAACTTATTTTTTCTTATTTCTCCAGTGGTTACTAAAGATAAAAATAGCTTTCCTTTCTCATTGTTTTGAATAGCACTGTTTATAATATTAGTTACCTAAAAAAACTTTACTGAATTAATAAAAAAGTGTCACAGATTTTTGTATTTTCATAGATTGGGCTGAGGGATTTGTCTGTTGCCCACTAGATTTGACACAGGCAAGTTTCTACTCTGAAATCTACCAACAGTAAAATCCATTCATATCAGAGAAACTTCCAAAAAAACCCACAATCTCGAGGCTGGAGGAATGGTACAGTGGCTGGCCAGAACCTGAGTTTGATTGTTTGATTCCCCAGAACCACAGAAAGCTGGGAGGGGTGGCACATGCCTGTAATCCCAGCACTAGGGTGGCTGAGGCACGAGGATTATCCTGAGTCCAAGGTCAGCCTGGGCTACAGAGTGAGACTCTGTCTCAAAAAACAAAACAAACAAACAACAACAACAAAAAACACCCCTCTAACATCACCATTTTAACAAAGGATTTCCCTAGAAAATTCGCTTAATTATTTTTCTCTGTAGTTAATACTAAGATTGAAGAATAAAAATTTCCCACTCCCCGCTACCACCATCATACATGCACACTTGGGTTTTTTTTATTTTTTATGCATATAAAGAAATACTGTAAAATCACAGTGTGATGGAAGCAGGAGAGAAAGAGCAAATTTTGGAAAGAGATAAAATCTCATTGGAAGTAGGCTCTGCCATTCGCCATTACTTGTCCCTAATATTTCCTGACATGTTTGAGCTCTGTTCCCCTACCTACAAATGAAGGGTGATAGCTTCTTAATATACTATGTGCTAGTCAAAAACACCAGTTTTTTAATTAACTTATATTAAGTAATTTACTTTTAGTCCTCTCTAGGACTGAGGGGCATTCTACCACGGAGCTACAGCAGCAGTCTTTTAATGTTTCCCCATATATATATATATATATATATATATATATATATATATATATACACACAAAGCATAATGGTTTAACGGTTACATTAAGCTTGTGCACATACACATAGTGTCAACTTCACATCCCCTTTCCAGTCCTGTGGATTCAGTCTCAGATCCATCAGGCAGAGCTTGTCATGCTCCTGTTCCAGTCACAGATGTCTAGGATTTCTAGCCCACTCTTTGTTTCTCACAATCAAATCCCCCAAAGCTCATGGACACCCTTTTTCTGATCCCTCTTTCATCACCCCTCATTTCCCGACTCCCTTGGAGATCCTCAACTTCTTCTGTGAAGTGTTGTTTTTCTTCCTCTAAAACCTACCTTTGTCCTGAAGCCACAAATTTCCTGCAGTCCTTGTACAGGTGGCTCTTTTTTCTCTTATACCTCTGTTCTCAGTAGGTCCAGTGGTAAATGAGTTGTCCTGTGTCCTAATAGCTTGGAAACACAGGTATCATAACAACTGAGAAAGGACTCATAGGTAGAATGGTCTGCAGATCTACAATACTTGATACTGTTTTAGGCGTAAACCTTTCAACCTTTCCAATTGTTTCTTTGGCTGCTCATTTATTCATGTTTTGTACTCCCTCTGTAAATGTTGTTAATTGCATTTTCTTAGAAAAGTTATATTTTTTAATCCAAATTTTTGGGTTGTTTAATAAGTAGTCCCAACTTAATGAAAGTCATACTCTTCGAGTGTGGCATCATTGATTTTGCTTTGTGTTTTTGTCAAATTGAATAAAACCTCTTTGAACATAGCTTATGGATTAAAAAACTTAATTTTTTTAACTTTATATTTGAAAAAATAGCATTACCAAGGTCTCCAAAAGAATACTGTCTGAGGAAGGAATGGCGGTCTATTCCTTCTACGGGGTGTGTGTGTTATATGCTTCAATACAGGAACCTACCAATGGACTTCATCATCCTCTACATATATCTGCGTGGTCCATGTACCTCATTTATCTCCTTTATCCCCCGTTGGCTGCCTGCTTTGATTATATCCTTATATCTATTCAAATTTTGGACAATCTAATATCCTGAAAATATTAAAACAGTAGTATTTAGGTTTAGTTATAGGTTAGGTTAGCCATTAGTCTTAACAAGAAGTGTCCTTATTATGGGCAAAATAACAGGACCTTTGAGAAACATAAAGAAGAATGACACATGATCTTCGCCATGCAGGTATTAACTGTCTATTTGGGAAAACTTGTTTGGCAACTGTTTTGTAAATGCCAGTTTATACCAAGCTCATAATCCTGGCACACTGAGAGGCTGAGGCAGGGGTATCACCAGTTCAAACTCAGCATGGGCAATTTATCAACTTGATGAAACCCTGTCTCAAAATAAGATAAAAAGTAGGCTGGGGGTATAGCTCAGTTTGAATGCCATGAGTTCAATTCCCAGTCTCTCTCTCTCTCTCTCTCTCTCTCTCTCTCTCTCTCTCTCTCTCTCACCCCCACACACATACACACACACACACACACACACACACACAATCAGTTTATAAAATTGACATTAAACATCTCTATGTTACTATTCTGTTCAACAAAAATCAGTCACTATAGATATACCAGGCTGTATACCACACAATGTTTGTTTTGGTTTTTAAGAGATACTGTTAGAACCAGGGAAAAGTCAAACGTAACTCAGCTGTACTAGGATGCGATTTCTTTTTTTAATTTTGTTTGGGGGGAAAGGGGGTGGAACAGGTAACTGCTGGAGATTGAGCTTGAAGTCTTACACATAGTAAGTCTATGTACTACCACTGGGCTCCAGACTCTGCCTGGCGTAACGTATTAATCTATGAGATAAATAAAATTCCATGTGTGGAGTCAGGCATGGTGGCTCGCACCTATAATCCTAGCACTGGGGAGACTTGGGAGGCTGAGCAGAGGGAGTGGGAGTTCCAAGTCAGCAACAGTTGCACCGTGAGTACTATGCCAGCCTGGACTGTATAGTGAGATCCATCTCAAAAAATAAGTAAGTAAATGTATTTGAAAAGCCAGTTGGGAAACAAACAAAAAAATAGTTGTTACTAGGTAGAGAAACCAAGGTAATTCGAGTATGTGAAGAGATGATAATGAGGATCACAGGGAAGCAGGCAAAGAGGATGAATTACTGGGACAGTGGGAGGAGGGGTTAGACCTGTAAACATAAATTTTGGGAGTATTATCAGTTCAGCAACTGCAAATACTTTGGGGATGGATCATCTGGCTTAGAAAGAGACTCTGGTAGAATGAGACCCAGGAAGAGGCTACAACTCTGGGGAAGCCAAGGTGTGTCAAGGGCAGAGTCTATGTGTGAGTAAACGAAGTACCTCTCCATTGTGGCTATGAGATTAGAAAGGTGGCTTGGGGAAAAAGGACTCACATGGCAGTGTAGAGGTACACATGGAGACAGTAGAGCAAAGTGGAAATTTCGGGTTGAGAGAAGACTTTGAATAAGAGTCTATGATCTTTGCTTCAAGAACTTAGGGTGTTCAGGGAGAAGGATAAAGTTGCAAAGAGGAAGAAACGATGCAGGGATTACTCTCATTTCCTCAGAAGGCCACTTGTAAAGGCTGTGTACTGCTAGGGAAGGATTTTGAGTGAAAAAATTGGATCTTCACTTTTCAGGAGAAAATGTGTAGAAGGCTCCCTGTGAGAATCTAAGGGCCTCCGTCCTTTCCCAGGCCAGACCACCAAATGTCTGCTTGTGAGCTGTGAGGAAATAGGGAGGAGGTCTTACTCTCTCTGAGGCAGAAGAAGGCAATAGAAGGATATATTTTCTTTCCTATAGACCCTAGGACATTTTTAACTCAGACCCCCTTTCTGACTTATAAGCTAAAGAAACAAACTCATTAATCATCCCATTATGACAAACATGGCTTTTAACTTAACCAGATTTATAAAGTAGTTATGGCAGCATTTCAGAGGAAAAAATATTTTCACTTACCTGTAATTTAAAGAACATTCTTAAATTATATATTATTTACAACACTGAGAACTTGGAAATCCTTTAAAACTTTGCTACTCAAGAAGAAATTCTTTGTGACTTCATAATTATTCATATTCCAGATATGATATATTTGTTCTTACCAGTAGATAAGCTTAAAAATAATTTTTTTCTGGTCCAGGAATTTCTGTAGTTTCCTTTATTTATACATCTCGGTGATTTATGAAACACATTTTTATGCTCTATTTTATTTTTTAAGAGAAATGCTGAAGAATTGTTATTACTGGAAATACTACTGTTTACTCAAGACTGGTAAGTTTTCCTAAAGCTGTTTGACAAGGTTCTCCTATTATATTTTGCTTTTTGGTTCATATTTTGCACATTTTTTTCCAGAAAGACTAATATTGAATTGCTTTTGATTGTGAAGTTCCAGGGGAATACAGAAACAACATTACTGAGAAAGAATTTAAAAAATGGAAAGAAGTAGGAATGACATTTAACATGAGGACTTTGAAAACTTCTTGTCATTGCTATTTGCAAGGAGGAATGGAAGTTTTGCTAGCTAATGGTAAAAATTGTTTTGAGGAGTTAGTACAGGAGATTGCAAGGAAATGCAAATTTCTCATGAGACAAGGGTGAGTACTCTGTGGGCTGATTTTAGCCTCCACCGCTGGAGAAGGACAGGGAAACCTCTTCTGAGAGTTAGCAGCAGTGGTCAGGGCTTTGTACAATCCCTGGAGTCTGTAGCTAACTATATGTTCAACAATGTTCATATGCGATCCATGCTCTATAAAAGAAAGGTCAAGGGATGTTAAATTTTGTTTATTTTAACAGTTTAAGAGTTTGAGTCCAACAGGATTAGAATTCCCCCTTCTCCCATACACACATCCCTCCATTAATTAAAAAAACCACTGGGCTCTTGTTTGAGTCAGTTGTTTTGGTATCTTTTTTTATTGCTGTGAACCACTACAGGGCAGAGAGATGCCATGATGGAAATCAATTATTAGCATAAGTTTTATGTGGGTGTGAATATAGTCACTGAGGAATTCTAGTAACCAATTTAAACCTTATTTATTTATTTATTTATTTATTTATTTATTTTGAGATAGAGTCTCACTCTGTAGCCCAGGCTGGTCCTGATCTCATTATGGAGTCCAGACTGGCCTTGGACTCATGGCAATCTTCCTGCCTCAGCCTCCCGAGTGCTGGGATTACAGGTGTGTGCCACAAATTTAACTTTAATGGTCATGGCATGCAGACAATGGAAAAATAGTTAGACTAGAAGTGTATAACTAGAAAAGCAGTTTTCATGAACTGTTTTGAGATATGTTCTCATATGTCCCTCAAAAAAAAAAAGAGTAACCTACTCATTCAAAATGTAAGGTAGATGGATAGATTCCATTGTAATAGAGCATGAAAAGTTTATTGAAATGATTTTGGATTCCACATGACATACAACCCTTAAATTACCAGGTACAAGGGCTGTAGGAATGGTTCAGCCATTAGAGCACTTGCCTAGCAAGCACTAAGTCAAATGTTAAGTACCCAGTTCAATTCTCCAGCACCACATAAGCCAGGAGTGGTGGTGCACGTCTGTAATTCCAGCACTTGGGAGGCTGAGACAGGAGGATTGCCTTGAGTGAGTCCAAAGCCAACCTGGGTTCCATAGTGAGTTTAAGATCAGCCTGGGCTAAATGAAAAAGTCTCAAGATATAGCTCAGTTGTAGAGTATCTCTGTGTTTGACCCCGAGTATCACATAAACATACCAAAATAAAATAAAATAAAATAAAAAATAAAAAATTGGTGCTTTCTGATAAAGCAATTTATAAAGTATTTCCTAGGTTCATCTAATATTGATAATTGGTTTGACAACTTCAAATGTTAGGAAAAAGATATGTCCCACAAAAATAGAACAATACATTTTAGCTGCATTTAATTTCTAATAATAAAAAAGTAAGTCTGTATTTCACATATTCTTTCTTCTTGTTCTTGTTCTTGTTCTTCTTCTTCTTCTTCTTCTTCTTCTTCTTCTTCTTCTTCTACTTCTTCTTCTTCGTCATCATCATCATCATCGTCGTCTTCTTCTTCTTCTTCTTTTTAGGGACTTTATTCTTAGCACCAAGCACAGAAACCAGGGAGAGAAGGGAATCCACAAACACAGGGTGACTAACCCCTTCGCATCCTACTGAGCAGGGGAGCTTTGGAAAAGATGCTGCAGTTTGGAGAGTAGCTCTGCCAAGCCCTAGCCGCACAACCTTCGTCCATCCTAAGCTCTGTTTGATTTATTTATTGATTGATTTATCTAGTCAAAATCAGTAATTACAGGATAACAAGAAGACCCATTCTGGGAAATTACTATAGGCATCAATGAAGGTAATGCATGCAAAGTCATTAACACAACCTTTCACAGTGAGCGCTCCGCATGCGTGGGACCCGCCTCCTCAACATGCGTATGAGTAGAGAAAGCATCTGAGTTTTGACACGCTGCATTGCAAAATGCTGTCCTGTGGATCTTTATTCTTCTTGAATTCTTCCCAGACTATCATTTTCCCCTCATTTCAGGACAGAAAAAGAATTTGAGCTTGGAGTAAATATATCAAGTTTGTCATTTCCTTCCTTTTCACTTGAACTTACATCATTAGAATTAAGTGTTGGGAGTCTACCAGCTGTACACTGAGCCCTCTGAAACTGTGAGCCAAAGTGGACTTTTTCCTCTTTCCTTTACTAAACAGAAATTGCTGCATATATTTACTTTTTCTCCTTATAAGTTGTCTCAAGTACTTGTCACAGTGACAGAAAACTAACACAATTAAAAAGGTTTTTTTGTTTTGTTTTGTTTTTTAGTTTCTGTATTCCAGGTTGGTCCTGAACTCACTATGTAGCCCAGGTTGGCCTCAAACTTATATCAGTCCTCTTGCGTTAGGCTCTGAGTGCTGGCATTACAGCACGTGCCAACATGACCAGTTTATGTGTTGCTAGGGAATTGAACTCAGGGCCTTGTGCTTGGTAGGCAAGCGCTCTAATGGCTGTGCCACTCCTTCAGCCCCAGATTATTGTTTCTAAAATTGAAAAAAATTAAACTAGACAGCAATAGTTCATTGTATAGCTATTATTTGGGGACCTGATAATACGTTAGAAATTTGATCAGAAAACAAGTATTATAAACACAATTTTTGATTTATAATAAAATAATTTTACTATGTGTTGGAAGTTAGCAATGCCTCATGAGTAGAATTATATTCAAGTAATTTTTTTTGAAGGGAGGGGGAAAGGGATTGAGCCGAGGGGCTTGCACGTGCTAAGCAAGCGCTGTACCACTCAGCTACCTTCCCAGTTTGTTTGTTTTTTTTTTTTTAAGTTCTGTTTTTGAGACAGGTCCTCACAAAGTTGCCCAGGTTAGTCTCAGACTCACAATTCTCCTTCCTAAACCTCTCTAGTAACAAGAGGAGCTTATTTTCTAAGCTAAAACTATTTGCATGAGCAAATGTCCTTTAAATTGACAATCAGACTGTCCATACCTTTTTTTTTTTGGAAAAGAATACCTGAGGGCTTCTGTTTTTTCTGAGTTGAAAGTTGAGCTTATTATTTTCTCCAACAGCATGGTGTTGAGAGCTCACTTTTGGAATGAAAGAAACAGTTAAAGAAATCACAGAATCACTCCTTGGTGTCCAGACCGTGAAGTTACTTCCTAAATTGCTTTTCCTTTCCCAAAATCAGAACCCACTGTTGGAAATGACTCTAGGGTATGTGCAGTACTAAGTCTCCTGCTTCTCAGGAGGCAACAAGGAATTAAATGGCCTGCTGGTTGTTATACAGAGAGTGTAAGAATCAGGGTTAGAATCCAGTGGCCTTCCAGTGGGCTCACATTCCTTGTATTTTATCACTTAGGAAACTACCCACAGCTTCCCTTTCTTGAGTGACAGTCCTGCATGCAAGGTGTAAACAAAGCACCTATTCTGCAGATTCATTAATATCCGTAGATTTACTGTTAAACAAATACACAAAGCATTCCTTTGAGCAACCACGAGATGTAAAAAATAGTTCTTTTTAACAAGACATCCTTTCTCAAGGTGGCATTTGTCCTGGAATTTTATCATAAGATATGCTTCTTCTGGGCTGCTTCACAGAACTCCAAGCTTGCCGGACACAAAACATCCTACCACTGCCTTTCAACAAGCAATATAAACTTGTGAAGCTGGCCTGTCGGTGCCTCACATTTGCACCAAATTTGATTGTATTAGGACCAGGATACTTATGAACGCTCACAGCAAGGTCCTATCCCCAGTGTAGAAGATTATGATATCAACACAGATGAGTGTGTTCTTTGGGGCCGTGATAGTACACTCATTATCACAGAAGAAGAAGGGCTCCTTCTCACTTTCTCCCTGCTGGGATACAATACCTGACATCCGTAACGTAGAGTAGAAGAAGTTCACTTTAGCTCACAGTTTCAGAGGTCTCAGTCCATGCATGGTAGTCAGGCAATGGTGGAAAGGCCTGGCACGTTGGTAAATAACATGCAGCACAGGGAAAAGGAAAAAGAGAAAGAGGAGACAACACTGGAGACAAGAATATATCCTTTCAGGCCACACTCCCAAGGACCTGCCCGTTGCAGCGAGGCCCCACCTCTGCATGTGAGATTTTTGGGGGAAACATTTTAGATTTAAACCATAGCAGACGGGGTTCTCTCAATTAGATTTGCAGATACTGTGCAGGATATGGGGATTGTTTGAGCTTAGAAATCCTTCAACACAGCAGTTAAGAGTAAGATAAAGCTGATGTCCTCTGCACCCAAGGGTCCACCCACAGTTTAACAGTGCTTGACTCCCTACAGTCGGGCAGCTCAAAGAACTACTGGTCACCCTGGAAGAGGGAGAAATAATATGTCCTCTGCACCCAAGGGTCCACCCACAGTTTAACAGTGCTTGACTCCCTACAGTCGGGCAGCTCAAAGAACTACTGGTCACCCCGGAAGAGGGAGAAATAATATGAATCCTGAAAAGAGGCAACAAATGTCCTTGCAGTCATTCTTCATAAATAAGAGGACAACTGAAACACTTATAGGAGAAGAATCAAAAGACAATTAGCTATTCAGCCAGGACATTTTCTATAACTGCAATTCTAAAGCTGGCATGCCAAAATCATGGGTATGGGGAGAGGCACAGGCTATCACACCCAAGGTTCCTGTAGTTGGGAGATGTAAAAAGAATGGAAAGATCTGAAGGAAGCAGCATTTAGCAGTCATTCACCAAAGAGGAAGATGCCAGGCTTAGAAATGCAAATATCTTCCCGGGAATGCCTATAAATCTTGAGAGGTAAGTATTAGTTCTCCATGCAACAAGGGTGAAGAAACTCAGAAAGGTTAAGGTATTGGTCCAAGGTCACATGGTTTTCATATGCTGGAGCAGGACTGAAATTAGAGTATCACCAAATTCAAAATGTGGGTTCTTTTTGGGACACTGTACCAATGAATAAGTAAAATAAATAAACAAATTGAAGTACTTGTTATTGCAGGAAATGACTTCCTTAGTAAAATAAACAAATAAACCAGCACATAAAATGACTCAGGGGAATCTTCATTATAGGAGTGCTCCTTCCCAGCACGTATATTTCCAGCCAAAGATCAACTACGTTGGCAACGTTGACATAATCTGTGACACCTCACAGTATAATTTGTTCTTGTGCCGTGGAGAAAGGGAAGTAAGGATTAACTCAGTAAAGAAGAAAGGGAGAGAGAACCGTGTTTTTCTTTCTAGCTGCCTTCTCGAGGACTGGCTACGTGTGTCCTAGGCTTCTGTGACCTCCTGCTTGCTAAGGATTATCACTGACGTTTCCTGTGTGTTCCTAAGAGCAATCCCTTAGAAATTTATTTCCAATGTGTGAAAGTGGCTTTTCCCACTTTCAGAATCTAAGTTTTCCTTTCAATTGTCATGGTACACGACATAAAAATTAAGTAATACATCTTTTCTCCTGTAGTAAATGCTTCATGTTTTGATATCTGCAGAACAAGGAAGAGACACGATTTCAAGCAAGGGCTGTAGAGCTAGTAGTGTTAATTCACACTAGGAGAAAAAGAACAAAACAAAGAGGAGATGTGTCTCTGCAAACTTCAGTAGTGTAGCTTACCCCAACATTTAGTCCCTTTTCTTTTCATTACTTAGTTAACTAAGCAATTAATCTCTAAATTGGTGAGACAGACCTTCAGGCTGACTAAAGTCTATTAGTTACTGTACCCCAAGTTTCTTCTCCACTTTTATTTAAAGGGATGTCTGTCGAGCTGCAGTTAAAAAAAAGCAAGGAGAGGAAGAAGGTGAATCAGCTGGGCTCCAATCTTGTTTTTTTTTTTTTCTGTTGTTGTTGTTGTTTTGAGACAAACTCTCACTCTGTAGTCCAGGCTGGTTCTGAACTCACTGTGTAGACCAGGGCTGGCCTTGGACTCAGGACAATTCACCTGGTTCAGCCTCCCCAGTTCTGGGATTATAGGCATGTGTGTGCCACCACACCCAGTTTATGTGGTGCTGGGGAATCAAACTCTGTGTCTCTAGCACTTGCTAGGCAAGCCCTTTAACTGGTGAGCCATTCCTCAAGCCCCTGGGATCCAATCTTGTAATCCCTGACAACCACTGAGAGGACAGGATTTGAATGTTTAAATTCTGTAGCAGAATCTGAAGTCAGCCTTTTCATGTATCTAAATGGAAGATAAATTTATTGTTAACTCAAAATACATCATGGTGATTTGGATGCCTTTAATTGAATTTGGGCAAGAAAAATAGACTTTGCTACTAAAAAAAGAAATTAAAAGTTTGAAAATGGGTATGATGGCCTCCTATGGCAGGAGAATACTCTTTTGAAAGGTTTGCCCTGTTACAATCGAAGCTGATTTTATATTTCTAATGAGACATGGGAGAAAAAAATCTATCTACAAAACATTTCAGCTCTCTCTGAAGTTTTTTATTTAATTGGAATTAAACCCTATACTAATCGCCCTAACTAGCAATCTAACAGCCATTAGCAGAATTTATTTATTATTTATCTTGCTAAAGTTTAAATTTAGTTCCAAGTAATTAGACAGTTAGTCGAGAGAACCAAGAGAAGATTTTGCCTTAAGGGTGAACTCCTTGTCTTTTAGTACATGCACAGTTACTTCCTTGTAAGAAAATGAATAAAAATACTCAAAGTCTTGGGAAAGAAGACTTTTGGGGTGGAAGGTGGAGGAAGGCAGATAAGAAATAATACTTCAATGTACCTGGAGATCTGTTAAACTTGGAAGAGGTTTAAGTTGATTATCTTCTTTTTTTTGGTACTTATAGGTGAATCTTAAATTTTAATAGTATTGATAAAGTCATATAATACATGCAAATGATAAAAATAAATCTTCCACAGTTATTAGGTTAACACTTTTTCTTTCCTAAGTGGGAACCCTTTTTGTCTTAGTCTATTTTGTGCTTCTAAGGCAAAATAACTAAAGATGGAATAGTTTATAAACAGAAATGTTGGGTCTGGAGGTATAGCTCAGTGGTTAAAGTGCTTGCTTGCCATGAACAAAGCCATGGGCTGAACTCCCCAGGACCACATAAAGATTTAGCTGGGTGTGGTCGTTCGCACTTGTAATCTCAGGCAGAAGGATTGCCATGGGTTCAAGGCCAGCTTGGACTACCTAGTGAGCTCAAGACTAGCCTGGGCCACAGTTCAAGGTCTTGTGGGGGTGGGGGTGGGGGGGAAGAGAGACTGGAAATAGTCATTTTAGCTCATAGTTTTGGATGCTCAAAATCTATGCTCAGGTGGCCACATCTGCTGACAGTCTAATGATTCCTCACAGAGTGGCAAATGGCGCCAGATGATAGGAGGAGCGCATGAGAGCAGCACGTGTGGAATAGGCCTGTGGTGAGACGAGAAGCAGGGGACAAGCTGAGAAGCCAAGCTGGCCTCAAGGCCCACCACCCTGGGTGCCAACTCCATCCTGAGAGACCGTGCTCCTCTCTCCCGAGGTGAAGACTGACCCCTTTCCGGGTCGGCGCCCCCAGGGACCTTATCATCTTCCACTAGGACACAGTTCTTATGGATTCCTGTCTTTGCTTTGTTATCCAAACCTGTAAGACACGAATCTGCAAAGGATAAACTATATATCTAAACCAGGCAGTAACCAGGGTAGTGGAACTGGAGACCTTCATAGTCATGACCTGAGAACATTGCTTGGGTAACCTTATGCACAGCGATTCCATTTAATTCCAATAGAAAATAAAATTTAGTATTTTAGTTTTTACATTCACAGCTATTTATTTTTAATCAATCAGAACAAACAAAATAATTACATTTTATAACTGTTGGTATTAGGATGTTCAGTATCTCAGCTCTCATTTATTAAAATGAAACACACAGGGAATAATAAATTATATTATGCATTTCTTTTTAGGTATATTTGCACATTAAATAATTTACATCTCAAAAATATAAATATATATCTTTGTACTATTATTTTATGAAATTGCAATTATTACTTATATTACTAAGTAATTATAATTACTAAGAAGTACTAAGAAGTAATTATAATTATTATAGATAAAATCTACTAGCTTATATGAAGGAATAGTAACATTGGTAATGAAAATTACATCAACAATGGGGCTGGAGGAATGGCACAGCAGTTAGAGCTCTTGCCTTGCAAGTTCAGGGCCCTGGTTTCGATTCCCCTGTGCCAGATAAAACTGGGCATGGTGGTGCATGCCTGTAATCCCAGCACTTGGGAGGCTGAGACAGGAGGATTGCTTTGAATCCAAGGCCAGCCTGGACTACATAGTAAGTTTAGGATTAACCTGGGCTACAGAGCAAGACCCTGTCTCAAAAAATAAATAAATAAAAATAAAAAAATAAAAAATTACAGCAACAAAAGTAGTGTTGGACTTCATAGGAGTTTATAATAACCTAAATTTAGATGGCAGTTTATTATCTATATTTGAAGATACCAAAATAGAAGTGTTATCAATTTCCAAAATTTTTTGAGAGCTATTTTTTAGACAGGTGGCAAACCTCTCACCTGTCATCACAGCACTCCAGAAGGCTGGGGTAGGAGGATCACTATTTTGAGGCCCACCTGTTACTGTTTATGTTGTATCAAAATAATTTTTGGTGCTTTTCTAGATATCCATCAAAGCTCCCAGATGTAGTTTAGGACAATTCTTTTGTAAGACTACATATGCCTACATACTTATAACTGTTTGAGTCTTCATAAAAGAAACATGTATTATATATGCCTGAAGATGGCTATTTAACATAGAAAATTTGGTGCCCATTTGTTAAAATCTCACAGAAATGTCACCAGGCAGTTAACATATAATGTACTGGCAAATTCCTAAAGACAGAGCTAATCACAAGAGACTATTCCAAGGACCAGTTCTTTACTCAGATCCTTGCTGCTTGTGATGGCTAATTTTATGTGACTAACTGACTGGGCCACAACACCTAGATATTTGATTACACATCGCATTTGGTCATTTCTTAGAAAGTGTTTTGTAACTGAAAGAGATATTTAAATTCGTAAACTTTAAATAAAGCAGATTGCCCACCATAACTTAGGTGAGCCTTATCTAATCAGTTGAATACGTTAAAGGAGCAAAGTTTGACCTCTTCTGAGTAGAAATTCTGTAAGCATCTGGCTTTGGATTGGAATTGCTACATCAGTTTTTGCTGTTTCCAGGCTCCTGGCCTCCTCTGTGGAGTTTAGGATTTCCACTTGTCAACATCAAGAGTCATGTGAACCAATTTAAAAAATCTCTCTCTGTCTGTCTGCTCTACTTTGTTTCTTTGGAGAACCCTGACTTACATATTGCTCCAAGAATGGATAGCAAAGGCTATAGCATCAGGCAATGTAATGCTAGTTCGAAATGCATACCTCAGGCCACCTCTTGGCCTATTGTTAAGAATCTACATATTAACAGGATCTTCCAAATATCTGTTATGCACAATAAAGTTAAAGAAATCTTGCCTAGAAGGACTGCAAGCTCAAGGGGTTTTGTCTCTCTTTTAATTTCATTTTATGTTCAAAAGAGTGAATCTTCTAGACTTTGTGTCAGCCTACTTGAGGTTCTTTTTTATCTGGAGCTAGTCGAATGCTCTACATCAGGGAAGAGGTAGGTGAGAAAAAGTGAAGCAAGATAGACTTAACTGCTACGCAAGGCTCAGCAAACTTTTTAATTCTGTCATTTAATTCATTATTACTAGGACAATCCAGGTTACATTTCTCATTGAACCGAAGTAGAGAAGGAGACCTAAAGGGGGGGAATCATATCAAAGGATCATGCGCATCTAAGAAAAGAAAAATACACCCTAATAATAATAATAGATCTATCTGCACAATGCTTAGGTTAGGGTTACTAGTGGCCCGTTCAATCAAGTGACATTGGTAGAACATCTCCTTGTGCCAAACACGGTGATAAGCACTGGAGACACGGAGAAGTTTTCATCTCTGTCTTTGAGAAACTTGCAACCAGTGCAGTAGGGTGGGCCTGCAAATGCCAGCAATAATGAGATAGAGCTGCCCGCTCCAATGCCCACGAAGCCGGCACTACAGAGACAAAGAATGGAAAGATGAGGCTTCCTTTATATTCTTAATGCTTTCGTTCATTCCTCATGAAACAATCCCCTGAGTTTTCCAAAATGATTGTTCCTTTTTCTTCCCTTTCCTTAGGCAGCGTCATCACGTTTTTACTTTCAATTAATCTCATTCATTCGTTCAGTCATCAAATACTTATCGAGCCCAAGTGATGAGCCCAGCCCTGGAAACAGATGTAAACCAAATAAAAATGGTCTAAGAGAAAAACATTAAACAGATAATCACAAAAGGAACTATGAAATGGCATTGATAATATATGCTATGAAATAAAAAGGCTAAACCATGTGACACATAGCCAGAACCTTATATATCCTGGGAACTAAAGAAGAAGGTTCTGAGGTTGTGACATTTTCACTGGGTTTTGAAGAAGGACCAAAAGTTTTTCAGATGCACACTTATGTACAGTGAGGGCCAAGGAAGAGGAGATTGCACACAGAGGCGATGTGTTCCTGAAGGATGAGTGGAAGAAAAGAGACCAGTGGAGGCCAGAAAGAGAGAAGGCAGGCAGACTGGGTGGGGGGACTCGTGTTATGTTGGAGAAGAGCCAGGTCATGCGGGATCTTTACGAAGTCATTAAGCATGTTCACAGGAGGACCAGCACGCTTAGCGCGCGCTCGAAGGCATCTCGGCATGGTCGGTTTAAAAATGTTAGGGCAGGGCCAAAAAATTAATTTTGGAAGATGTTTTAGGACAAAGACCAGGTTCTTTTGTCTGACATCCAGTTTCCTCCGAATTGAGGCCAAATCTATCTTCCAATCTTCTTTTGAATTTTCCGCTCATGAATATGCATTCCATTGAGACTGGCCCATTCAGTCTCCCAAACAAGACTTTCTCCTTCCTGACTTGCGGCTTCCCAAACATCCCCTAACTATTTTTTTTCAGGCCCAGACAGAATTTCATCTGTCTTCATTACCATGGTTAACCAGGGCCCCTTTCTTTGAATATTCAAGATGATTATCATATTTCTGAACATATAAAATATAATAGATTGCAAAAGACAAGTTTGTGTTTGAGCCATGTGTAAAGCAAAAGAGCCACTGACACATTTATGCCAAAATCACTTTCTTTCGGTCTTTTGGTCTTTTGGTGCTGGGATTGCGCCTGGGGCTCACATGTACTAGCCACTGAGCTACATCTCCGGGCCCATTCCCAAACCCTAAGGTCGATCATTTGAGGTACATCATCCACCAGCCGATCACCCCTTTGCAATTGCTCTTGTCTTTCGCTCTATTTTGGACTTTCCTCTTTTTGGATCCTATATCTAGTTGTTTTTTTCACATTGAAAAAACAGATTGCAATCAGTTTTTCAAAAGCAGAATTTTTCTTTACTGTTAATTTAAAACCCATTAATGTTTAATATATAATATTCTTGACTTTAGGGTGCATACATTTTCATTTATGTAGTGTTTCATCAAGAGATTTCTTTTACAAGTCAGGTCCTGAGGAACACATATGTAATCCTAGTACTGGGGAGGCTGAAACAGAAGAATCACATGTTTAATCTTTGCCTGGGCAGTTTGGCTACTTAAAAGAATCTTTGTCTCAAAAATCAAAAATAAAAGAGTGGAGGATGTAGCTCAATGCTTAGGCCCTGTGTTTGATCCCCAGTACCACCAAAATAATAATAATGATAAAAAATAATAATAAAAAGGACTTTTAAAAACAATAGTTGATTTTAAAATGTGTGAAATGCACATTAACTCAGTTAAAGTGGCTCAGTATGAATAACTATGATCAAGTTCAAACACATCAGTGACAAGCATGTCATGACTGAGTCTGGCCAATGGCAACTGTACATCATTGATTGTACAATGCATTCTAGTTTCAAAAAAAGCATAAAGGAGAATAAAAACATTCATCTTAAAATTGAATAACTATATTTTAAACTCAGTTTATATTTTGTCATAGCATTTTATATTTTCCTTTTCTCATGCTTTCAATATTTCTTTACTTTGTGCTGAATACATTTACTCATCCAATGCTCACTGAGTTTTTCTAAAGAATTGCCCCTAGAGCTTTCCTACCAAAATACCTTAAATAGGTGACACTGTGGTAAACCCAATTGCAGGATCTGTTTGTCTGTTTGTCTCTTTCTCTTTTTGTCTTGCTGTAGCCCACGCTGGCCTCAAGCTTATGATCCTTCTCTCTCAGCCTCCTACTGCTGGAATTATAGACGTGCTACCACGTCCTGTCCAATTGGCAAGTGATTAGGTAAAGGTATGGTACTATATCTACAAATGAAATTGTAAGGGCCTTTTCCCTAGTAGCTATCAAAGGAGGTATGCAAGTCTATTAATATCACCATTTCTCTTACTAGAAATATTGCAAAAAAAGGCACATAAACACACACATGCACATATATATTCTCTATGGAGGAATTAGAGTGAATTGATTTAGAGTTGTATGCTTTACAAATGTAGGGCTTTTTTCATAAGAATTGCACAGGATTAGTTAGTACTCAGAATGAATTCCAAAACTTTGGTCCCAGTAATCTCTACACATCCTTTGACCTCAACTCCCAGAGTTGACAGCTGTCATGTTAGCAAGATAAATATTCTACATCCTACTCCCACAGCTTCCTCTGGGCTGAGGTGTTTGAACTTGGCCTTGCTGGCATACTGGCCTGGCTCTTCACCACGGGAAGAGGTTCTGAGGGTACCAAGCTTTAGGCGGATCATTAGCATCATCCCTGCACCCTAACCACTAAGTACTAATAGTTCCTGTCTTACCAGCAGTGACAATCAGAAACGTTTTCAGATTTTTCCAAATGTCTGGGCTGGTGTGTGTGGGTGTGTGTGGGTGTGTGTGGGGTGGGTGTGTGGGGGGGGGGAATCCCAAGGCAGGAAAAGCTAACTTAGTATTCAAATCCTCATGACCTGCTTGAAAGAGCCATGAATAATCATCATCTCCCACTGGGCCCAACACATTTATTATAACATTATTCACACTGATACATAATAAATACTAAACTAGCGACCAAGAATTTTACCCTATGTCTGCAATTTTGTTTTTGATTGTTTTGCAGTGTCAGAGACCAAGCCGAGGGTGTGAAGCTTGCCAAGTGGAGGCACAGGCACTCTACCACAACACCAGCACAACTCTGTGTGACAGAGCAAAGAACAAGACTCTTGAGTATTAAGGTGTCCACATCATTATGGATCCCTAGAACCAAATCAGTAACTCGTATTTTCAGAATTTCCAGGCTTTAAGTGTAAAGTTACAGTGCAACAAAATATTAATTAGGCTTTATGTTAATTGCATAGGTCAGAGTACAGGTGATATGGAGATCTAAATGCAAGTGTCGACTGTGGTCACTCATGTCCCTGGAGTTGGTTTCTTGCTAGCTGAGTGACAAGTCAGAGCAAACACCTCCTGCAGCATCCTAGATAACTTCCTGCCTTGCTGACAGCACAGGTTCTAAATTTCTCCCAGGGCTGTGTGAGCTATTGCTTGACGTGTGCAAGTTGCTTGGTTTTATAACGTTCACAGTGACCATTAGGTATGCCTCTTTAAACATTATTCTGAACTTACAAAGATGACTTTCTTACCAGAACCTCAGAAAGTTTTCCAGTGTGAATAGCAAGATATTAGGGTTATTTTATACCTCCTTTGGAGCAGGAAAGCTGTGGTTTGAATCTGGGGAAAACTAAAAATCTAGAGAAAGGCTAGGCATGATAGTACAGGCCTGTAATTTCAGCAGTCAGAAGGCTGATGCAGGAAGATCAGCCTGAGTATGAGACTGGCTGGGATGACATAATTAGAATCTATCTCAAAACAAAATCTTAAGGAAAAGAAGAGAAAGAATTAAGGAGAGAAAGAAAAGAAAGAAAGAAAGAAAGAAAGAAAGAAAGAAAGAAAGAAAGAAAGAAATCCAGAGATCAGGAGTGGAGCATGACAGAGACCCTTGGTTCAATCCTTAAATACAAACACACAAACAAAAAACTCACACACATAGACAAAAACAAAGTCTAAACTGTAGAATGTCAGTACAAGTATGTATTTACCTGAACTCTACTTGACTGTAAGATCCACTGGTTCACATCGGTAAACCAACTGGAAATTGCACAACTTAAATCCAGGGGATGGACAACTGAGTTTTGAGAGCCACGTGAACCTTTTGGCAAGGGCAGAATTGCACTATGGCTCAACAACTTCCTTTCACATTATCGCCGCTTCCTCTGCACCTCCCCCAGCTTCATTATCCCCAATTCATTCTTCACAGGCATTCCTCCTTTTTTAAGTGCCAAAGCAAGTTAAAATTATGGGTTAATGACAAGGGGTAAATTCCACCAAGAACTGGAAGAACAAGAATAGACAAACGTTTTCAACTTAATTCTTAGTTGTAGATTTTGAAAATATACATTTTGTAAGACCTGAATTTTAAGGGAAGGTTTTAATGAATCATATATTTCATAAGAACAAATGTGGTCAAGGATTGTTATCCAAATAGCCATGAAACACTTCTATGTTCAATTTAGAGTGTAGAACACGAACACGGTGAACGTAGCTGTCACCTAATGACTGATGCAAATTCTGTTGCAACTTCCTTAGCAAAAAGTCTTTGGCCACCACTGCAAAGACAGGAGACCAAATCTACTGTTAAGAATGCGTCCTTCCTTCCAATTTCTGTACTGACACCACCTTGCTTATGCCTTTGTTTTGAGTCCCATCTTTAGAATTGCAACCTTTCCCTTTGCATTAGATTAGCTAGCCCTGTGAACAGCCAGCAGTGTGCATGCACAAATATTGAAGTTGAAATGATAAATAATTTCAGTACTCATCTCCCATTCTAAATGCATCTTTAAGATAAATGACTCTTCTACATATTTAGCAACTATTTTGAAGTTTAAACCCTCGTAAGGTATGCTGAAGCCTTACACGCCCATCTAGCCAAGCCAGACCAAGACTTCATTCTAATCTCCTCTAATAGTTTATTCAGAAAGTATGAGTTGCCAAACAAGAAAGGCTCTTAAAATCAAGTTAATCAAAATGCAATATTAAACAAAACTTTGAAAATTTGGTAGGCATGGGTAAAAATTAAAGTGTTATCATTTGGAATTTTGGCCAAGGGTGCAGTATATTGGTAGAATTCACATTTTCTCATTACCCATGATTGTCTTTTATGAAGGAAGATGGCAGGCAGCATGGCATTAAAAAAAAAAAGGCACCTTATAGGATATAACCAATGTGGCTACCATATCCTCCTGTGAACTGACGAAGAATTTCAGGTGCATAGATTCATACTGGCTATAAACTGTCATCCAAATCTGACAGGTCTTGCTAAAATTCTGGTCTGAGGCAGGAATGGGGGTTCAGGCCTTTAATCCAGTGCTCTGGGAGGCAGAGGCAGGACAGTAAATTCAAGTCTAGCTTGGGCAATTCAGCAAAACTTTGTCTCAAAAAATAATAAAAAAAAAATGGGCTGGGTGGGGAGGAGGTGCAGAAAGAGGGCCCTGTGTTTAATCCCCACAAAAATAAATGAAATCCCTGATTTACTCTTTCAATAGAGACCCAATTCTAGTCTATCAGCAAGAAGAGAGGCACTAGTCCAAATTAAATACAGAAAGTAACATGATTTCAGCCTTTGCCTTATTTGCAAACTACAGACTAGATGCTGACCTATTACTGACATAATGAATAATCTATTTTCCTATTTTTCTTTAAATAGGATAAATTGTTATACAAGATAATAAACTTGCTTTTGATCTAGAGTTAATCAATTTTCCAAGCTGACACTTTTGAACCTACACACTGGTCCTTTTGCATTCAGAAGAAATCAAGTGGCTAATTGTGAACGTAACTGCAAGCAAAACTCTAAAACCAATTAACTTGTGAAAATTTTGACCTATCTATTCAAAAGCTACTAAGTTACATCAAATTCAGCAACCGCTCACTAGGTATTGCAGTGCTGTACAAGGCTAATTCATGATTCATCTGACATCACCAGTACCACCTTGAGTCAGGGGGCCCTTGAGAAAGAAGTGTGCTGGAAGGAAGTTGTGCAAAATTCCCTTGGGATCATTTCTCTGGGCTTTGGCTTTCTTCTTTCCGACAATCCCCAGAGCATGCTCCAACATGGCAGAAATTTGGCAGGCCCTTAAAACTGCCTCCTCAAAACACACAAATGTTTTAGGTAACAACAATCAAATCGTGATTCTTAAAGGAATCTCAAATACAAAGCATGAACCAGTTTTAAAAAAATTAAAAAGAAAACCCCCCAAATTTTCTAAACACTTCTCTCAATCCTTCTTACCATTATGAGTGGTATGATTATACTTTCAATCAGACACTAACTTAAGAGGAACTGGATTATAAAACTCGATGTACTCATGAGATAAATTTCCAACTTCAAACAGATTAAGAACTTGAGGATGTCTTCCTTCTGCATTTGTATCCAGATGAAGAAACTTGCAATGCTTAGAAATTTCTAACACACTGAATGAATGCCAGTTATTTTTAATCTATGCAGACACGAACATTTTACTTTCTGTATTCTGTAAAGGAATTCTGTACTGGTTTTTGAACTTGACATTTAAATGGTTGAAAAGCTCTTGAGGAATCCAACTTTCTTATTTGTCTTTGAAGAAACTTTCACAAGGACTTACTGTATACCTGTAACAAATCCTCTTGTAACTTAGTTGACTATCATTATACTACCTGGCTTTATTTCTTACGTTATCCTTTATACTCAAATCAGTGAGTGATGTTTTATATCAGAATTCATTTAAAAAGAGAAGCTCAGGTCAGCATTCCCAGACTGCACAAAGCATTTGTGGAATGATTAAAAATGCAAATTCCTAGGCAACATCATTAGAGACTGATTCAGTAACTATGGGGAAAGACCCCTAATCTACCTTTTCAATAAACTCCTTGAAAGGCAGCTGCTTCAATTTGTCTACAGAACACTTGGAAAACCACTTACTCACCCCAGAAAAAATTTTGACTTTCCTAATTTCTGTATAAGAAAATGCATGCAGGTTTCAATATACAGCCACTTTTGCTCTTTACTCCTATTGAAAGCTAAATTGAATATGAAATCTTGCTTTATTTCCCACATTCTAATTCTTCCTTAGATCATGACAGTGAAATTTAAGCATATTAGAAGCAACACTCAGTATCCCAAAATTGACGTTTACGAGTAAGTAATCTCTAAATTAATTTAATCTGGTGTAACGGGAGGACGTTCAAAGAAACAGAGTAAAAAGGTCCTTAGAGCAATGTCTAAGTTTAGGAAGCTGCGGGGTTCCTTGAAAGCCAATTAAAAAAAACAAAACAGAAGACAACATGAACTAAGACCTTTTAACCTAAGACAACAGGAAATAAGAGATTAAACAATAATGACAGGTAAATCATTTCCTAGACTTCCGGTGATTCTTGGCAGCAAAAGTTTGTGCTTTTGGAAAAAAAAAAAAATCAGCCACGAAGTGACTAATCAAGTGACTTAAGAAAACCTAATATTTGTCAAGAGAGGCTTGTAGCAGCTTGCAGAATCTTTGTTCCCAAAAGGCAACCCGACTTTTATGCTATACTGCATCTGATACCCATAGTAAAATTTATGTTTTCTAGGTAACTTGATTAAATAAGTCAAGGTTGTAGGTTGTCCTGCTTTGGGATGAAGCTTAAGACCAATACATGGTGAAATGAATCAAAACATACATGCTTCACGTCTTTTCTAAGATAAAGGGTTTAGTGTAATGGTGCTGACTTCAGTCTCAAACCATATACACTGGGAAGACAAAAGAGACAGTCCTAATCTGCTAAGGAAAACCTTTCTGTCCCAGCTGTTAAGGCTCGATCCTTCTATACATACTGTAGAGCCTATGTTTAACACCCATGCAACATTCAACAAGTGTTCATTGAACTTAACTTGTTCCTTCCTCTAGTTTTGATTTATCTTTAAGGCACTCATTCTTACCATTATGTGTTCAGAAAAACTCTAATCCAACTGTTAATTTTTGGGGAGATCTAAGCAAATCAGCTGAAATGTTAAAAAAACCTACACAAGGCAAGACAGAAACCTGCAGAAACAAAGGGAAGAATAGGAGCAAAGACAAAGTAGAAAACAAACTCTATGATTCGTAAAAGTTAGAGTCAAATGTTTGGTGATTTCTCTCTTGAAAGGTAAAATGATATCTGACAATCATCAAATCCATCTTAGAGTAGCAATTAAGACAGAAAGAACCTCACAGGTGAGTAACACTGTTTCACTAAAACGCTTCCTTTAACATAAAATGCAACTTCTACCATTGGAAAGAAACCAAGAGGTGAAATAAGACCAAACAGCTTAGTTTAATTTCAAACGTTAATATATTTTCTATTTTATATTGAACATATGCATCTGTAACCCCTCATGTGCAGCGACTATCACATCCTCATAAAAGGGGCAAAATTTGTAAGATGCCTCTTAAAATAAATATTCTTTTTTATAAAATAATAAAACTTCAAATAAATATTCTTTACACTAAACAATATGTTGAAAAAATTAGAAAATAAAGGTTGGATTTTACTGTAACTGTACAATATACAGGAAATCCAAAGGGTAATCAGAGTCTGACAATAAAGGCTTTCTGTAAGGCAAAATACAATCTAAAAACATACTGATTGATTCACATTCTTCCGAATGTACAACATATTAGTATAATATTTTGTGACTGTGCCATGTAGTATGACACAACTTGTTTTTCACAGTTGCAAATATTATGGTATATACAAAAATATAGCACATTATCTCTGGAGAAAACCATGGAAAAGAGTCATTTGCTAATTTACACCCTTTGCAAGGAGTATTCACAAACAGAAACTTTGCCTAGGAGTGTCTGTTGCTTAGCTTATGCAATGTGGGTCACCAAGGTCTGTGTTCCTTACTTTGATCTCCATTAGCTGCATTCTAACAAGCAGATCGGTTAAAACGGCACATGGACAAAAGCATCTCACTGCAAACAGCAAAGAATACCCCAACCCTCTACGAACAGTGCCAAGATTACAACTGTTTAGTTGGTTGTATCTGTGTGTTAAAAAGAAACAATCCTCATTACGGTAATATTCCCAATTAATAATGCTATGTTGGTTTGTCAAAGTTCCTGGGGGGGACAGTGGGAACTTTGCAGCAAACTGTGTTTGAGTTTTTACAACGGCATCCAGGCCTATTAACGCGATCATAACAACCCTGGCACAACTTAAGGCAACCCTTGGCTGGAAGGTAACACCATAAACAAGGCAGGAAGAGGGACATGACCCCCATGGCCGACCACCGTGTGCAGCAGTGGGACTGGCTGCAGGAGCAGGGGTTGTCCGCGCAGTTGTCCTCGTCGTCGCTGGAGCAGTGATAGAAGAGACCTTTCACACAGCACACGCAGGTCCCGTAGTCAATCACGTTCTGGGCCGAGCAGAGGCACTGCTCGTCGCAGATCCAGTCCGAGGGCAGGGGCCTTGGGTAGGTGCACTCCTTGCATTTGCACTTGCCGCAGTCCTCACACCTGTAGGCGTGCGGGCCCAAATCTTCCTTGCTCAGTGGCTTAAGCTCACCTGGCTTGAGCTCAGACTTGGGCTGCACCCGGATTATCCCATCAGTAAGCGGGCTAGAGGAGAAGGATGATGCTAGCAGTCTCTGTTCAGAGGAGCTGCTGCTGGTGCTTGTCCTTGGACTGCTCCGAGACCCTGAGCTGACCGTGCTGATAGACCTGGACAGAGGAGCTCGCATAGAATGGACCTGTGAGGGCTGCAGCCTTGGAGGCGGGCGGTGCTCCGGCAAGCCGTGGAGTCTCTCCTGTTTATGTTGGGTGGAGGGGCGAGGAGCAGGCTTGAGCCCGGGTCTCGGGACCACAGTGGGCCCCTCTGTGTACTCATTGGTGTTTCGGATGGCTCTGATCTGATCCAAAGACAACACGTGTACCTGCTGCGTGAGGGCATCTCTGGGGTCGGGCTCCCCACGCTGCCTGCCACTGTCTCGGGGCGCCTGCAGCAGAGGCTGCGAGCCGTTACCACTCTGAGCTCTGGCCTCCATCAGGTCTCGCAAGTGTGATCACTCCAGCAGGCTTAGAACACATCTGAACTCCTGGAGAAACCAAGAGGAAAGGGAATGTTTACACTCGAACATATTTCCGACTCTCCACCCACCAGAGCTTCTTTTCAGTTCCCACATCCCTAGAGAAACAGAACTGGAAATAAAGCGGCAGGGAGAAGTTTTAGAACAGGCACGTGACCACCAATGCACCGTGGAAAAGTAAGTAAAAAGTACGCCCGGGTACTGACAATTCTGCACTCCTGCGACATGCACTGACACAAAGCTCATCTTTGTCTGAAACACTTAAGCAACAACCCCTTGTTCAAATAAACATACACTCTGAAAGGTTCAGGTTCAACATAAAAATTGCAAAAAAAGTAATGTTGGAAAGTAATACTGCTTCCATCATTTTCAGAAGTTAAATACCTTTCCAAATTTGAAACGGGCTTAAATTTGTCACAGCAAGTTTTCCCCAAATATCAATAAATGAAGCCTAGAATTCTTCCTTGGTTGAGTTTGCTTCTACACGAAACATCTACACTCTGGCTTACCCAGTTTATTCTAACTTTTCTCAAAGTCGTGCGATGCCAAGTGTATGCACTCCTCTTCAAGGACAGCCATAAGCTTCGTATTTTTAAACAACTACACAACAGCACAAAGTTATAAGGCAAACACAAACACTTCAAATCCTATTAGGTATCTGAAACACATTAATAAGCAACTACTTACTTTTAGTTTCCGAACAACTGAAAAATCAAAAATATTCTACAGCCTGATAGCCTGGGATAATACTTGAGATTCTGTAGCCAAAAGACTGTTCTCCTGTTTTAGAAATAAAATCTACTAAAATTTCATTTTCTCATTTGGAAAAATTAACAGCCGAGAATCCAAACCGACTGGCAGTAACAGGAAGTTTTCGAAACTCAAGTGTCACGTTTAAGCCTGGTACTGCCAAGTAACCCTCGCACTGCGGGCAATGTCAGGTTTCAAAACCATCCTCTCCTTTCCCAAGACGACGTGGGAATAAATAGGTAAGAGTGGACATTGATCCAATCTCTCATTTTTAGAAAAGAGCTACAGTAAACAAGGCAGGAAACAAACGCCACCGAATTCGGAACAAGACAGAGCCGGTAACCGGATCTCTTCACCTCCAACAGAAGGGCGGACAAGACAAGGCTGCTCTTGGCGTTCACCGGTTTATCCGATCAACCTGTGCCCCAACACCGTCCCCAGCAGGTGGGACACAGCCAGAACCACAGGGGACTTTCCTCCAGGCAGACTGAAGCGATCTGGGGGCCAGGTTGCCTCCCTCCCCCTCCCCCCTCCCCACACAATCTCGGGAAGCACATACTGGCGGGGGGGGGGGGGGCGCCTTCGACGGGGACAGTCAGGCAACGCACCAATACACCTCCCTCGCCTCACCCTCCCCAACTAAAACTGTCCCCAACTCCAGAAAACGTCCAGCCCCAAGAGGGAGCCACTCCAACGTCCCCACCCCGGCGGAGGCCATCAGCCCCCCACCAGGCGTTCCTGCTAAGCCACCCCACCCCCAGTGCCCAACACAGGTTTCCAAATCCGACGCCCCGGGGAGCCCAGCCTGGCCGAGACGCGAGGCACGCAGAGAGCTCGACCCCACGCGCGCACATGGACTGCACGGCGCGTTGACCGGGTCAAGCACGGCAAACGCCAATCTCCCTTTCGGTGGGGGAATGGGGACGTGCATATGCACGTAGTTATAGTACGTGCACGTTATATTAACGTCGCCTTTTCCAGAGACTTCCTGCACACGCCAGACGTGCAGGATCCAGTCTCGGGCTGGAAACTTTTGGCACAGGTTTCTTTGCAGTGCAAAGTAGCATCTCTGGGAGGGAAAAAGGCGTTTTAAGATTCCCGGCCTTCTTTGCATCTCCCTTCCCCTACGCTCTCCCGGACCCGCCCCGCCCCTTGGAAAGCGCTTTGAAACCCCCATTAAGAACCGTGTGTGATCAGACTAAGGATTACGGGGGAAGGACTTCAGCACCAGGGTGGGGCGAGCCGACACAGAAATCGCTTTGTAAAAAACGCAGATTCAAAAAAAAAAAAAAAAGGCAACACAAAAGGGGGTCTTTTGTCACCTACTTTCAGGTAATGGAAAACGAGATCGTGCCACTAGACGACTTTCTTCCGGTGGTGTCAGCACAACTCTCCTCCCCCGCCCCCCAAAAGCGTGACCTAGGCCGACCACGGAGAACGGAAAAAAAAGAGAAAACGCACTTCCGAATCGCGCAGACCCGGCGCCAGGCTGGGCGACGCTCCCACCAGCGCCGGGCTAGGCTCTGTCCACACCGCGCAAAGGCGGGGGCTCCCTCCTCCCGGCGCTCTGTCCCGCGTGTCACCCGCACAGGGTCTCCTGCCCGGGTGAGGCGGCCAACCCGGTCGCACCGGCGCCCCGGCCGCAGGTCAGGCTAGCTCAGAGCTTCTGCCTCCCTCGGAGGAGGAGGAGGGACAGCTCAGAAACGCGAGCGCCCGCGACAGCGACCTGGAGAGTGCAAAGTGCCTGCCCCGCCGCTCTCGGGGACGACCTCGAGGCCGGCGCGGGGCTGGGAGCACGATCCCGGCGGCCGCCGCCTCCTCCCGGCGCGGGCAGGCCCGGCCGGGCCCGGGCGGACCCCGCTCCCCGCCGGCGGCACCCACTGCCCGTCGCCCCGCTGCGGGAGGAGCGCCCCACGCGGCTCACCGTGCTCGCGGCGCTGCACCGGCCCCTCTCCCGCGGGCGCACGTCTCTTCGGCGGCGTGCAAATCGATCCGGTCGCCAGGCAAACTTTCCCCCTGCGCCCCACACTCCGCACCGGTCCCACTTCCGAGCAGTCGGCGGGAAGAGAAAATGGAGAGCCAAGTGCCCCGCGCTGGCCGCTCCGGGCCGGGCTGGCGGCGGCCCCTCTGGGCGCGCACGCGGACTCTTTCCCCTTCTTCTTCTTCTTCTTTTTCTCAATGAGCAAGAGGCCGGGGCGCCCGCAGCGAGCCTCCTCCCCCGGCCGGCGCACGAAGCAGGGCAGAGGCGGCCTCACACGACCGGGGCCGGCGGCGCGGGGCCGGAGCCCGGCCGGGCGCGGGGCCTGGGCGCTGCGCTCGCCGCCGGGGCTGGCTGGGCTGCGCGCGCGGCGCTCGGCGGGCAGACTGGGCGGTGCGGAGGCGCGGCGGGCAGGCCGAGGCGGGGGCGGGCGCGGGGAGGGGCGCGGGGCCGGCGGCCGGGGGGGCGCCGCGGGCCCGCGCCCGCGCCTTTCCGGAGGAGGCAGGGAGCTCGGCGGCGGCCGCGGCGGCAGCAGTAGATGGCGTCATGTGGATCCGAGGCGGAACAGCCCTTGTTGTCCCAGAGGATATATCGCATCCGGTCCCCGCTCATTGGCTCCGCGGGGCCGCGTTCGCTCGCCGCTCGGGGCGCGGGGGGCTGGCGAAGGGCCCCGCGCGTCCCCGCCCGCCGCGGGCTCAGTTACCTAGTTTCGGGGCGGCGCGGACCTGCAGGGTCTCCCCGGGGCCGTGACGAGCGCCCCGGCCGCGGCCGACTTCGGAGCTTTCTCCTTGCCCGCGCGGGGAGGGGGAACGATCGTGCAGAACGGGTCCGGGCCGAGCGGCGCTGGCATTAAACACGAGCTGCAGGGTCCGAGACCGTCCGCCCCCCCCCTCCCCCGTCGCTTCCCCGCCGCCGAGGCGGAGCGGGGGCGGGAAGGGAGCGGGGAGCGCTGTTGGTTTATTCTTTGTGTGCTGGGTTAACCCGATTATCCACTCGGCCCCGGCCCCGACGCCCCCCCACCTCCGAGCCGCGGCCGGGAGGGACGGACCGCAGACTCGGGTTTCAGGTCCCCGCTTCTCGCTGGGCTTTTCGCTTGGGATTGTGTCCGACTTGCAGTTCTCGGTTTATTAGACTTTCATATTTAAGAGGCGATGGTGACCTTTGAAAGATTTTTTTTTTAAGTCAATCTGTTCGACACAGTCGCTTAAGGGAATTCTGCAGCCTAAGCCTTTGAAATTAATTCAGTGACACGCACGCACGGGAGGACTGGGGACAACAGGGACTTCCGAGGTGGGGCGCGCGGGGGAGGCGCTCCTGCGGCGGGGTGGCCCCTCTGCCTAGCCGGGAGAGCCGCTTTTGAGTCCCCACACCCCACCACCCGGAGCGTTTCTCAAGCTCCTGCCGTCCCTCTCGGAGGCGGACGGGAGCTTCTCACTTAAAACCTAAAGGTGGAGAACGAACACACGATTGCTTTCACGGCCGTTCACGGAGGAAACGTGCCTGCGCGCGGGAGAGCCAGTGGGAAAGTAGCACGCGCGCACACGCCCTCCGATCCTGCGTTTTATGTAACGACTTGCGCGGTGCCTTTGCTCTGCAGGGAAGCACCCACTCGGGGGTCCGAGTTCTCGCACCGCACCTGTGATTCTGCCCCCGCGGGGCGCGGGCTGGACCGGGGCCCAGGGCGACGCCGGTTCGGCTCCTCCCGCCCGGCTTGCGTCGCCGGCGGGCACCGGGCCGCCGCTGCCTCCCCGACCGCCGGCGATCGCGTGCCCCGGGCCACCCCGCCTCGCGGCGCGCCCGCCTTGGGCCCTCTCCATGTTTCTCCAGGACTCTGCTCCTTACCCGGGGGTTACAACTGGAGGGGGCAGGGGAAGTGGCTTATGTGATTTCCGGGCGCTATCCTGCGTCCCCCCACCCCTCAGGTCGGGCGGACCAGGCCTCGGCCACGTCCCGAAGCTGCCGACGCAGGACAGCTGGGCCTCCCCCGCCGCGGCCACTTGCCCGACTCCCTAGTCCATTGAGTCTCCGGCGAGCGCAGGCGCAGCTGTGCCAGGTGCCCTTTCGGGCCGCCAGGGGGCGTGCGTCCGGCCCGGGTGGGGTGGCTTTCGCCAGGACTGGACGTGGGCTGGCAGGGGTGACTTCCAGCGTGTGCATTGGGCTGGCTGCTGTGACCTGAGCAAGGAGACACTCGTAATAACGGACGCATTTCTTTGGGAAGAACCCCCACCTTTTTACCTAGGAGAGAAAGTCGGAATCAAAGCCAGGTTGCGCAAAAATCCTTGGGTAGGGGAACGTGCCGCAGTCCGATCAGCAAGTCGCTGGAGCCCAGCAGGTGAAGAAAATGCCTTTTCTTCGCCTGCTCAAGCCTCGGCAACCTGTGGTGGCTTCTTGGGAGACGTTTGTGCTCGTTCTGTTGTCAGCGCTTCAAAAGCCTTGCACAGACTGTGTGAGGAATCAGATCAAGGCATGCAATGCAATTTAATTCAGGAACTTCCAGGTGGTTAGAGCACTTTATATTTTTATTGTGCCTTTGGAGGAGACTCTAGGAATTAATGTTATTTTCCATAAACTGGAAAGAATTTTAGGTAGTCAAGTTCCGGCCCCTTCCACCCAGCCCCCGCCCCACCCTGCTGGTTGGAAAGGCATCTAACCTGTAACTTAAAAACAAGGTAAACACAAGAATCTTTTTCTTCCCTAATTAACCCCTTGGTCTTTAGTACGGTATCACTATTTTTTCCAAGGGCGAAGTGTACTGTACCCCGAAAGCTTACTGAGTCGTAATCCCAAAGAACAATTATGTTTGCGTAATTGTGGGACGCGCGCAATTTGATTGATGCAACTATTGTGATGTGTCCCCAGTTGAGGCCTGTGTGTCATTTCAAAGTTATATCTGAGATTAATTTTGGGAGACATTCTAGAATTGTTATCGTGTTAGACAAAACGTGACGAAGTCCATTTGCGAATGTGTTGTAGAAAGTTCTAGAAAGGTAGCTCTGAAGCAAGAACAAGTTTTACCATCTGCTTAAAGGTAAAAAAATGTCAAATCTGTGGAAATCCGTGCAGAAGCAACACTCAGCCACTTGTTCCCGGAAATCTCTGAGTAACATACAATCCAGTCCATTAAAATAGACCCTGGAGTAGAGTGGTCCCCAGCCTCTCTGAGATCAAGAACTGGTCGAGTTGAAGACCATCCTCCCGAGGGACATGGGGGAGTATTTGTGATGGAGTAGATTGTTGGAGGATAGCTTTGAAATAGCAGGAGTAGAGGAGGATGTGAAGCGTCTCCTCCAGTCAGATTAGCCGAGTTATGGGAACCTTAATAAAAGCCCACTCACTCCTGGTGGCTGATCATCTGTCCTCGTGCCATTCCCCCACCTTCTCCCAAGACCATGGACTATGCGTTGGGGACCCCTGCTGTAATTCACTGGAAATTTTTCATCTTTGGCTTTATTTTCTGTACTTGTTTGTGTTTACTGCTCTTATAACTATAATTTGCCTCCATTAAAAAAATAAGACATTATGTACACAGTGAGTTTTGCCTTCTCCAATCTTTGATATAAGGCAGCAGTAGAGACTGGACGGACACCCTTTTTTGCTAGTAGTTGTGTCTGGTGAGTTGAAGTCATCTGCTTTAGATTGCACTTACTGGTGGATCTGAACTTCAGATATATGGGTTTATGTTGCTATGAGACAATGTAACTTTAAACAATTTGTCAGTCCATTTGCTTTCTGAGATTGAGCAAAAAAAAACGCTTGACCTTATTGGTCTCGGTCCTTCTTTTGATAATCTTGGAATGATCAATTACAATGCATTCTTGCATCCATTACAATGTATCCTTGTATCAATTACAATGTATTCTTGAGACAAGGCACATTGTGACCATTTGGGTATTTTGTTACTTCTGTTATCACAGCAATTTCTTAATGTATTCACTTTTCAACATGGCTCCAAACCAGCAGGTCCTACTTCCAAAGGTGTAACAATCGGAGAGTTTAACCATTATTTGTCCTTACAACCTGTGAGAGTAAAATTAAATTATGAAAGGATTGCCTTTCATAGGAGGCAAAGGGCTTTGGCAGTAGTGACTGTCTTGATTTGGCAGCCAAGACTATTGTCATTTCCCCTTTTGACTCACTTTGGTTTTGCACATTCTTTGGGTACTGCCTCTGGGAAGGAATTGGGAGTGGCTCTAACACAAATGCACAGGAATTCAAAATAGACTACTTGAGGTTCTATTGAGATAGCTTGGAGGCCTGGAAACAGTGTATCAGTGGATCTAACCTTCTCAGATGTCCTCTATCCCTAACTAAACCTGGAGACAGACAGGGGTCACCCCAGAGTAGGAGCAGTGGTCTTGATGTGGGATCTTAAGCTGGGGGCTCCTGTGGGTCTGGCCTTTTTCAGATCTTGTACTCAGCTAGAATCCACCTGGCTTCCTGTAGGTTAATTAATGAGTATTCCTAACAAGGCAGAAACAGAATTTCTCTGCAGGCCCACATGATTTTCATCATTATTCTTCATGTATTTGTCCCTTGATCTAAGGATTAAACTTCCTTTGTAGGACGGAGAATATCTAATCAGTGAGGACATGACAGTTTGGTTTGCCTTTCCCTGAATTGCCCCAGGTTTGTTTTTCTGTTTGTTTTAAACATTTGATCTCCTTTGTTTCAGAATCTCTTTAACCCAGATGTTAAAATCTTGTATAAATGAAAGGAGTGAATTGAAATTAGTCTTTGGCTATCACTGGCCCTCTTTTGTAGCAGTAGGAAGTCTTTAGCTTCTGAATAAGTAGGATATTTTGTTTTTTATACTTCCATTATTCAGACACTTGATCAAGAGGTCACAGGAAGTTCAAACTGTTCTGTAGAGGTGACTAGGAAAGCAGATTCCACTGGGGCCACCCTTGAGGTCCAGATGCCACGGTGTGGAGGCTACCGACCTGCTCTAAATATGTTCACAGCGTAAATCTGAATGTATTCAGTTTAATAAAAGGACTTTGATTCATGCAGATTCAGCTTATTTATTCCTTTGGACAAGAATTGTTTTGAAGTTACTTGAAGTTCAAATGAATACTAATCATTTGAATATATTATGGATATATATATATATATAAATATACATATATATGGATATATCCATGGGGGTGTGTACATATATATTTATTTATTTTTATTTTTATTTGAGACAGGGTGTTGCTCTGTAGGCCAGGCCATTCCTGAGCACACTATGTAGCTCAGGCTGGCCTTGAACTCATAGCAGTCCTCCTGCCTCAGCCTCCTGAATGCTGGGGTTAAAGGAGTATATCACCATGCCTGGTTTCTGTGGTGCTGGGGAATTGAACCCAAGGCCTTGAAATAGCTAGACAAGTGCTTTAACCTCTGAGCTATGCTTCCAGCCCCTATTATTGAGTTATATATTTTTTAAAAACCTCATACTGTGTGTTGGGTGTAACTTCAAAGAATAGAATTAGTTGTGTATGGTGCATACCTATACTTTCAGCTACTATGGAGGCTGAGGAAGGAGGAAGATGAGTTCTAGGCTAGCTTTAGGCTACATAGCAAGACCTTGTCTCAAACTACAACGAAACAAAGCAAAACAAAGAAACTAAAAAAACAGCTCTCTAAAGATCTGATGAGTATCAGGGCTGCTTGGGCTTCTTTCCTTCCTGTTGCTAGGGATAGAACCTGGGGACCTTGTACTATGTTATCTCTGCAGTGTATGGAATTTTTTTGTTTGGTTTTGGTTTTGGTTTAGAGATGGGGTTTCACCAAGTGCCAGATGGCTCAGCCTGAATTTGAACTCGCAATCCTCCAGCCTCTTGGAGTGTTGGGGTTATAGCTTGTAGCACCAAACCTGACTATCTTGAACACCTTTGTTTGGGGCTCAGAACTGAAATAGAGGGTCAAGGTATAGCACAGTGGTTGGAATGCTTTCCTAGCATGTGCATGGCCCTTGGTTTGACTCCCAAGCACCAAATAAAGATTAACCCAGCATGATGGTGTATGCCTGTAATCCCACCAGTTGGAGGCAAGAGAGTTGCTCTGAGTTCCAGGTCAGCCTGGACTACAGAGTGAGTTTAGGACCAACCTGTAAAATGAAGAAAGAAAGAAAAAGAAAGAAAGAGAGAGAAAGAAAGAAAGAAACTAGTATATTCTCATGTTTTAAGCATACAATTTTTTTGGAAAAAAAGATTCTTAGTCATTTGTTTAATATTTATTCATTTATTTAATATTGTTTCAATCTCAGTAGGTGATCCAGGATAGCCTGGATCTCATTATGTAACCTACCTGACCTTAAACTGTCAGAAATCCTCCAGTCTCAGCCTTCCAGGTGCTGTGATGACAATTGTACTCTATATCTGGTGTACCCTTTCCTGCAGCATTAAAAGACTCCGTAAACTCTTTTCAATGAATGAATGAAATCAAAGAATATAATTAAGTGAGTATCTTTTCCTTTTTTAGTACTGAGGTTTCAACCCAGGACTTCCACTCTGAGCTACAGCCCTAGCCCCTTGTTGTTGTTTATTTCAGACTGGACCCTACTAAATTCCTAGTTTATGCCTCTTGGGCTTGAATTTGTGATTCTTCTGCCTCAACCTCCCAAAGTGCTGGGATTACAGAAAAAGGGAATTTTTTTTTTTTTACCTCTTAATTTTGTAAAGACAAATAAGCAGATTTTTAAAAATTGTTATTTTATTTATTCATTTATTTTGAGAGAGGATCTTGTTCTGCAGTCCATGCTGGCCCTGAACTCATTATGTGTTCTTCAGTCTGGCCTCAAACGCATGACAGCCCTCTTGCCTGAGCCTCGCTAGTGCTGGGTTTACAGGCTTGCACTGTGACAGTGAGGAATTGAACCCACGGCCTTGTGCTTACTAAGCAAGCTCTCCAACATCTGAGCTATGTCCCCAGCCCCCCACAGAGATTTTTTTTATTTTAGTGATAAAATTTAAGAGTCATTCTTCAATGCTAGAAATTACTATTGTGTTTTGTGCAATTGTCGCAAAATAACTGAAACAGGTTTGGTAAGACTGCAAATTTTAATAGGTAAAATAGTAAGTACTTATTAAGCTAAAAACTGAATTATTATGGTAGTTTCTTGTAGTTGTGAAGGAATCTGTAGGAAACACCTCATGTTAAACTAAATAATGAAGAAATTGGCGGATAGGATCACGATGGATAGTTTAGGAATGCAGATAAAAGTCAACTGGTGGATTCTTTGAAAAGACATTTGGCAAAAAGTATGTCTACATTAATGACTAAATTAAGTACCATACTGAACTGTCATCTGAAACTAAGAAATTAATGTTCTGTTTTTTGTTGTTGTTGTTGTTGTTGTTGTTGTTTTTTGTTTTGGAGGCACTGAGGTATAAACTTAAGGCTGTTGCTCTGAGTTCCAGGATCTCATTAAGTTGCGAAGTTGCCCAGGCTGGGCTTGTACTTAACATTCTCCTGCCTCAGCCTCCCATAGTATCATGGTGAATGTGGCAGAGACAGACAAGATCTCTGGCCGGTGAGAAGGCCAGTTCAAAGCCTGCACCCTGCCAAGTTATGTGCACAATGGGACTCCTGTCCAAGGAGAAGCACAGATGCCAGAGATCGTCATCAATAAATAATTAACCTCCCCCAAAATAAAGAAGTAAAATGAAAACGGGGTAAGGAACTCATCAGCTAGTGCATAGTGTTGAATCCATGTTCTGTGGAAAAATCCCTTTGCCATTTTGGGAAAAAATCTTCTCACTTTTTGTTTTGTGTCTGCAGAGACATACATAGTGCCTTGTATGCTAAAAGATGTTAAAACCCTGCATGGGCAAAATTAGAAATCATAAATTCAAAATGATTATTATTATCTTTTTAAAAGTGCTTACCCCACCCTGATCACACACATACATACACCCACAGAAGCTTGGAGCAATGTCAGTAACTTCCCGAGGTTTGGGAATCCAAGAAATCCAGACTTGAATTCCATCGGGGCCACTAGCAACAAACCTGATCACAGTCCCTGTGGCTTAAACTCCCCTCTGCTTTCTCACAGAATAAATATCCACGTCCTCCACACAGCCTCAAGCTCAGAGGCTGAGGGCTTGCCCTTCCGGCCACGGCCCAGCACACTTCCCTGTTTTTCCCTGAAGCTTGGAGACCCCTTTTTAGTGACTCAGAGATGCCTCTCTCCATGCACAGGGCCTATGCACACTATTGTCTGCGCTGGTGGACTCTTCCAGACATGTCCTTTGCCCCATTTGACTCTCCTCCTTAAATCCCTATGGTCATAGTCCCAGGGAAGTCTTCGTGATCTCTCTGTGTAGGTCAAATTCCTCCATTTTTCTCTCTGATCTTCTCCAGCGCAGCTTACATGTAACTTGAGTGATAATCCCACGGTAACTGTCTCCTTCCCCATAGAGTGTGTGTGTGTGTGTGTGTGTGTGCACGCGTGTGCACGCATGTGTGTCCATGTGTGTATGTGTTGGAGGGTAATAAGGACTGAGTCCCGAGGCCTTCACATTGAGCTACATTCCCAGCCCATTTTTAGTTTTGGTTTCAAGACACAGTCTTGCTGAATTACCATGTTGCCCAGGCTGGACTTGAACTTGTGATCCTCCTGCCTTAGCCGCCCAGAATGCTAGCACGACAGGTCAGTGACTATACATCTGGCTCCTCAACTGGAGACTGAGCTCTGTAAGGACTGGCAATCTGGTCTGGCTCTGCCTGGCTGCTTATCCCCATCTCTGAATGGCCAGGGGCCCAGAGGAAGCTCAGGCACGGGTTTACAGTCGGCGAAGGGGTAAAGGAAGGAAGGAAGTCACCGTAGCTCCTACCGTGGAAGGGGGACCAGCTAGTGCCTTGAGGCTTGGAAGACAGCAACGACATATCTAGCCAGCAGAGCCTGTGAGAGCATAGCAGTCCGCGGCAGTGCTGATTGCAGTTACATACTTTGTCAGGTAAATTTAACAGTTTTGCCTCCATATCTCATGAATTTTCCAACTTGACCCACCCAACTGGATTTTTAAAAATGTGTGTATTTGGTTGTACTTACTCTAGCCCATGCTGGCCTCAAGCATACAGCAATCTTCCTTCCTCAGACTCCCAAGTGCTAGGATTATAGGCATGTGCCTGGTTTGCCTGGTTTATGTGGTGCTGGGAAATGGAACCTCGGGCCTTGTGCTTGCTAGGCAAGTACACTGACTGCTGTGCTGTGTCCTCAGCCCAGGGGAGAGAGGATGATAAAAGAAAAACTTCTAGTTCATTTAAAAAATAGTTTTATCACCAGTATATGCAGAACACTTTATGTTCCAGAATTATCTAGAAATAACTGACCTCACATTAACTTTTACTCATTGTTGCTACCTAAACCCCATCAAAATGGCAGGTGATTCATTTATATTTTTTTCTGAATTATATGTTAAATTAAGGGAAAAGGTCAAATAATGCTTCAAAATTACAAAAACAACAAAAATTTTAATCACATATATGCATCTTTATTTTAAAAATTATTACCACATTTTTAGAAGCTTAGGGACCAATTGTTTTGTTAGGATAAATAATGGTAATGCTGTGGTAAGCATGCTAGTTTATTTTTTATATATTTATTTTCAGTACTGGGTGGGGATGGAGCCCTGGGTCTCCACACTGAGTAGCATCTCCAGATTGTTTTTGTTTGTTTTTGATTTTTAGACAGTGTTTCACTCAGTTACTGCGGTGCCCAGACTAGGCCCAAATTTGTGATCCTCCTGCTTCAGCCTCCCAGACTGCTGGGATTACAGGCCTGTGCTTCGGGGACCGGCAAGCTTGTTCACATACGCTTGTGCATTGATCTTGTTTCCTTTAGAACTTAACCAATAAGGAGTTTTGTTAAAACTTTTAATCAGTAATTATCTTGTAGAAGAAGCAGGTTATTTCGTTCTTCTATTATTATTATTGTTATTATTGTTTTTGAGACAAGGTCTCACTCGGTACTCTAGGCTGTCCCTGAATTTACTGTTTAGCCCAGATTAGCCTTAAATTAGCAGTGATCCTCCCGCTGTGTGCCACCACACCAGCCTCCAAGGCCAAGCTGGGTAGGCGAATGCTTGGATGAAAAGGGAGGTCGATATTGTGTGAAACTGCTCAAAGCATGACATTTCTGGTCCAAAGTGAACCTAGAGCTGCCAGATTAACACATAAAAATGCAAGAGTCAATTTTTTTCCATTTGTTATTATATAACAATGCATTTTATATTGTATAACATCATATAATAACATTATAATAGTAGTAATGTTATATAATGACCACATTGCTTAATTAGCAAATATTTCCTTAGCATGTTCCCTACTATATTTTATCCGGTCATACAAAACTAAAGTAAGTAGATAACAATATATTAATGTTTCAATTAAAATCCACTAAGCATTGCAATATCTATGGATATTTTACTTATTAAGAATTTCTTATTCAGAGTCTTTTTTTTGGGGGGAGGGCGGTTAGTGGTAGAGCTCTTGCCTGGATTCAAGAAGCCCTGGAGGCAATCCCAGCATAGGAAAAATTTCCTCTGAGATTATGTTTAAAAGAGCTACGATATAGGGCAGGCATGGGGGCAGAGCATTGTCTTCCCAGCACGCTGGAAGGCTGAGGCAGAATGGTCACAAGTTTGAGCCTAGCCTTGAAAACACAGTGATGTAGTGAGAATTGGCCTCAAAGTAAAATGTAAAAAAAAAAAGGGCTGGGGATGTAGCATAGTGTAGAAAGCCTGAGTTGAATCCCTAATACTTCAAACAAACCAAAACCAATCCCACAGTACCTCACTGTGACCCACATTCTCAATTCATTTTTGTAGAAGGCTTTTTGATGTTACTGTTTTTCATGCTCTATGTATCCACACAATTAGATAGAAATATGAATTAAGGTATATCCAAGACATAAGAACATAGCTAGCCACAAGTAATGACAGTGTTATTATTTCTATTTTCAAAAAGCAGAAGTTCCTGCTTTGGTATCTAGCTCAGTGGTTCTTAATCCTGGCCATACGTTAGAATTACAAAGGATGTTTTAAAAAAAATTCAGCTAGGCCTGGTGGTGCAGGTTGCCTATGATCCTAGATGTTTGGGAGGCTGAGGCAAGAGGATCACAAATTTGGGCCAGGACTGAGTAACTTATGACTTAGTGAGGCACTGTTTCAAAATGAGAAATTAAAAATGGGCTATAAGTTGTAGCTCAATGTTGAAGACCTTGGGCTCAATCTCTAGTACAAAATAAATAAATAAATAAGCAGACTTTGAGAGTTTGATTTAGGTAGCTCTCCAAGGGGACTTTATATGAAGCATCAGTCTGCCAGTACCTCATTGTCCTCACCTGTACTGTGAAGATAAAAATATTTTCTATGATGGCATCTTGAGACCATTATGACAAGTGAAATAAATCAGACACAGAAGTATACATACTATAAGGTTTCTCTTACATGAGAAACCTAAGATATCTACAAGAGTAAAACAAAAAAGAAGGAATATAAGAAAAAAGGAAAAATATTTTGTGGATCAGGGAAGGGAGGAGACGAGAGGAAAAGTAGGGAGCTGAGAGGAAAAGGAGGGGAGAATGATTAAGATGTAATATGTATATGTACCAGTGCCCCCACACTGAGTACTGTATAACAACCATGTACTAACAAAAAGAACAATGATGAGAAAAAAATCTGTCCCGTGTCGGAGCATCATTGTGAGGAATAATTTTTTAATTCAAATGTAGCTTCAGAAGAGGTCTGAGTTTCAACTTTTTGATAAATGAAAGTCATTATATTCTTATTACTTGAAATCCTAATAAAGATTCATAACTCACCAAGAACAAGAATAGAAAAATAGAGGAGACACTGAAGTGTGAGTGGGTGATAACTGCTTCTGGGGTCACTGTCCTCGGCTGGGAGAGTCGCTCAGTGGTTCAAGTGCTTGCCTAGCTATTCAGAAGGCCTGGAGTTTGATCCCCTGCACCATATACAGTTTGACCACATGTGGTAGGTCACACCAATAATCCCAGCATTCTGCAGCTGAGGCAGGAGGATTGCCATGAGTTCAAGGCCAGCTTGGCTGTACCCTGAGTTGAGAACCAGCCTAAACTACAGATATCTCCCCACAGCAGAGAGTCTGTCCAATAGCTGACTGGGAAGTCTAGGAAAAACACCAGCAAATAGCCTTCACTAATTGGTTGATTTGATCTGGCCAAAGCTCTTCCTGGCACCTCTGCCCTGATGGAACAGGGAGGGGCTGGAGCCTCAGGTCCCAAGAGGCTGTAAGTGGAGGAGCATGTAGGCCTCACCTGTCCTTAAATGTGGGATATGATTAAGTTTTCAACTAAGTTCAATTCTAAGCCTTGGGGCCACTTACTTCATCTTATTTAATAAAACCAGAGTTCGTGAAAATTTGGGGTGAGGTTGGAGAGGACAAGAAAATGTAAGATAAACATGGTCCATGTAATTTTTTTGTTTCAATTTCTGTATATGCTTAGAGCACACACCAAAATAAATATATAAACAATAAAAATATTTCACTCAAGATGCACTTTAAATTAGTAGTTATATATGTATGTATGTGTGTATGGAGGTATGTATTTATTTATATCTGTGGTAGTGAAATCCAGCCTTTGCTTTGAGCTATATTTTCAGATCATTTTATTTTTTGGTATGATTTTGACACAGGGTCTTATTATATTGCTAAATTGCCCAAACTTGACCCTAACTTGCATTTCTCCTGCCTCAGCCTCCTAGAATGCTGGTATTACATGCCTCATCTTAGGTTAGTTTTAGAATTCTCCAGAAGTGTCTCCACCTCTGTCTATAACTCAGGTAACAACTGATAGAAAATACCTAAGTGTCTTCGCACCCCAGGGAACTTAGCGAGAAAGCAAGATAGTGGTTGGAATGCAGGGGAATAATGGAGCTTAATCCTGGCATAGTTGCTGGCTCCTCAGTTTTATTTTATCTTATTTACTCTGTGGTACTGGGGTTGAGCACAGGGCCTTTGCAGTGAGCTGTATCCTCAGCTTCAGTGTAAGTGTTCGTAGCATTGCTAAATTGCCTTTGCTGGTCTCAAACTTAGAATCCTCCTGTCTCTGCCTCTTAGAGGGCTGAGATTACAGCTTTGTGCCATCAGGCCTGGCTGCTCCTCTTTCTTTCTTTCTTTCTTTCTTTCTTTCTTTCTTTCTTTCTTTCTTTTCTTTTTTTTGACATAGGGTCTCACTCTGTAGTTCAGGCTGCAGGCTGGTCCTGAACTCACTCTGTAGCCCAGGCTGACCTCCGACACAGGGCAAACCTGTCTCGGCCTCCTGAGTGCTAGGATTACAGGTGTGCAGTACCTCACTCAGTTTATGGGGTGCTGGAGAGTCAAAACCAAGGCTCAGGGGAACAGCTGGGCAAGCACTCTAATGGCTGAGCTATGCCTCAAATCCCTTGCTGCTCTTCACTTTCAAACAAAACGTTTGTTGGATCAATTTATAGCCTTAGAACTTAGAGACAATGACCCAGGGCCAACCAGGTCCGGATCTTTGACCTGGGGCATCGGTAGTTCTCACGGCTCCCTATGAATATTAGTCTTAAAAGACTAACTGGAGAGCCAGCAAATCTCTCGGCCTGAAAATTTATTTTTGCTGGTCACCTACCTAAGTTGACATGTTAAGTGTTCAATTTTGCCTTTAGTTGACTTGCAAAAGGCACATGGCAACTACTTTTAAGAAAAGATTGAAATATTCCTCAGTTGTGGTATTGCATCGATTGCGGGAAAACCAACTGTGTCCTTCTGCTAAAAAGATGGTAAGTGAGCAGACCGATTTATTTATTTATTTTTATTTATTTATCTTTTGTGCATGGTCCTAGGGATACAACCCAGGGCCTTTGCTCTGAATTACGTCCCCAACCCATTTTTTTCTTTAGATTTTGAGGCATGGGGCCTGGTCTCTCTCAGGTGCTAGATTACCTAGCCTGGACTTGACTTGATACCCTCCTGCTGCAACCTCTCAGTGTGCTAGGATTAGGGGCCTGACCCTCTGAGCTGAGCAGTTTTAACCTTTTAATTTAATGAGATCCGAACCACAGTTTTACTTTTTCAAAAAGAAAGATAAACCCTGTATTACTTGACTTTAAAGTCAACCTGAAATAAACTTTTTTTTTTTTTTTTTTTTTTTTAAACGAAGTCTCTTCTGGGACGCCTCTGACAGGCAAAGTCGCAAGCATTTGACCAGCTAGTCCAGGAGCCGCGCATAGGGACGCTCAGTGGGGTGTCAAGCCGAGGACGCCTCCAAACCAACCCTCTTTGTCTGTGGATGGGAAAGGTACTAAAAGAACGTGAAAAAGTGAAAACCAGTTTTCCCTTAAAAAAAAAAAAAACTTTTTGTTTTTGTAGAACCAGCGCTGGAAGAAAAGATGGCTTCGTCTGTAGAACCTCCGCGCGTTCGGATTCCGTGAGCCCCGGCTTGTCACTGAGCCCCAGAGTGAGTGGCATCCTGCGAAGCGTCTCCCTGCCCTGCTTCCGGCTTCTATCTCCCGGGATGCTTTCCCCGTTTAAAACTCGATTTGTATTTGTATGCACGTGCGGTCCCCCGTCGTCGCTGTCCGGCTTTGCACCCGGCGCGGTGCACCTAGCCCTGTCCGTCCTTCATCTGGCGGCCGGTTGGGTTTCTTCCTGCCCTGAATGCCGCATTCCGCGGTTATTCAAGCTCAGTCATTAGCACCCCGTCCCCCTACTAAAATTATGAATGAAAAGCCTTGTTGTTCTTTACAAATAACTCAGGCCGCCTCAGTCAGTCAAATTCGAATGGAAGTGACTGCCAGACAAAAGGCGGGGTGATGGACAGTCCTCACAGCAAGTCATCAATGCTCACAGGAAGTTTTTGAAGCCACAAAATAGGTAGAGGGGCCGGGGCGTTCCCGGAGGACAGGCCTACGGAAGGGGGCTGGGAGCGGGGGAGCCCTTTGTGCCTCTTTGGGTCTCAGAAAAAACAAACCTTCCACGTAGCTGGGCGATAGCGGAAGAGTCAGCGTTGCCCTAGCGAGGGCTCCAAACTGTCCTGGGAGCCGTGTCTACACCTTGCTGCAATCCTGGTTTCGACTGAGAGACGCAGATAAAAGTGAAGGCACCAGCCATTTAGGGGCTTTTGAAGGCCGGACCTTGCAACAGTGGGTTACACACTGGAGCTGCGCAGCTCCCTGCGGCGGAGCGGCATTGTCTTGGGTCCCGCTTTCACAGGGGGGAAGGTAATTGACAGCTCCATTGTTCGGTTGGGACCCCTGCTGTTTTAAAATCCTGGACGGCCCCAGTCACACGTTGTCAATAATGGCCCTCGGAGGTGAGGAGTGAAGAAGGGCTGTTCAGGAAGCAGTTTGAGCCCCTCAAGTGGACAGGCCTCAGTGACTTCTGCGCGCTGGCTGCCACAAGCAGCTCATTCAAAAATAACCTTAAAGTAATAAATCAAACTTGTTTCCTGAACTATACAAGGCACAGCTGGTTATTTTTCCTCCCCCCCCCCCCCCCCCCCAAAAAAAAAAAACCAGAGAGAGTGAGAGATTTTTTTTTTTTTTTTAACTACAGGAAACCAAGCATGTCAAAATTTGGCAAAGCCATTTGGATGATTTAACAGTTAAACACTTCTTTTTTTTTTTTTTTTAAGGCTGTGCTTTCATCAGTCTTTTTCATTTAAGCTTTTCAGTTTTGCATTCTGTTTGCTGCAGCCAGTGGCTTTTATCTGCTTTCGTCCAACTTTTGAACAGAAAACAAAGTTTGGGATTCTGTCTTTTGACAGTGTTTGCTGTGCAGCGTATGATCTGTGTGGTCAAGTAGTTCAGCTGATTTCGCAGGTAACATTTCTTCTGCAAAGAGTCAGGGTTTGGATCCTCAACTTGAGATCCATATATTTGGGAGTTCTGACGATATCACTGTTTTTCATCAGCCTGTTGATTTAGGAACCCCCAGCCAAGGTAGTCTGATATTGAGAGATACGACGTTTTGCAATTTTTTTCTGGGGGGTCTGAGACCCTTTTGAGTCTTGTCTTTTGGCTTTCTTCCAGCGTCTCTTTCCCTCCTTAAATATATTTTCCCTCTAGATTTTGGAAAAAGAAATTCAACAATCTCTAACTGACTTTCCAATATTTGCATGAATAAACAACATGAGATAACCGCCTTTTGTAGTGATGATTTGTTGTTTTTGTTTTATTGATACCTGATAATTTGAACAGAAATCCATCTTTTTTTTGTGTGTTCACTTGGTACTGAGGACCCAGCTCAAACTTCACACAGCTATGATTTTAGCTCATTTTTATTTATTTATGTTTTCATTTTGGGATGGGTGTCACGCTAAGTCACTAAGATGCCCCGTCTGGGCTTACGCTTGTGATCTTCCTGCCTCAGCCTTTGAGACTACCGAGATTACAGGCCTCTGGCACCAGGACTGGCCCAGGAGTCTACATCTGATGAAAATGTTATGCTCTATCAGAGTGCACATCTTAGAAATTAGTTTTCTACAAGTTGTGGACATAAGAACTGAGAAAAAAAATAAGATCTCTGGATTTTTAGCATATTATATCTATTCAAATCAATTTAAATATATTTAGACAGTCTTAGAGTTTGTTGGGGTCAGAGTGTAGCTTAGTGCTAGAGCACTTGCTTAAGCACTGCTAATTTAAATGAACAAATATTACAAGTCAAGAAAATCTCTTTTCACAGAATATCTTGATCACTAATAAAATTTTAAAATGAAATTGTTAGTCACATTTAAGAAGCATAGGAAATTACAGATTGTACTTTGGGGTATTGTTTTACATAAGTGAGCATTTAGCTTTTTCACTCATTTTGTTAATTCTTCATTGTAAGCTTCTTAAAGAAATGTATTTTAGACAAGTGACAATGTCATAAGAGCACAAATGAAATCTGTGCTGAACAGTTAAACCAACACATTTTGTACATGTACGCCTGTTCTACCGCAACTGTGAATCCAGGGATGGGCGTGGCTCCCATGTTTCTTCCTTATTTGGTTGATACTCGCACTGAACCTGTTTGGATGAAACATTTCTTTGCTTTCAGCATTTTAAGCTTTAAACATGTGATACGTGACTAGATGGAATTCTTTGAGCACTGTATTAACATGTTTAAAAGGAGCTGAATTTACTGAGGTTATTACCATGTCAGAGAAGAGTATTTCTTGAACATTTACATAGTGATTATATATACCCATTCATAACTAACTACACACTTTATAATTCATGTATGCATAATCATAGAAGATAATGTATTTCAAAAATGTAAAATATGCAGTTCTAGAGAGCATTTGTTTCATTCTCATTGAGTCCAAGCTTTTCCTTTGCCAAGAGATGCTCAGAATTCATGAGTGCGGGGGTAGGGTGGGTGAGGTGGGGTCGGGGGGCTGCAGGTGCCATCCCTCCGGCAGTAGGCAGTAACCCTTTCCCTCTGCAGCCTGGACTCCAGGCCACAGCAGGGGAGAGATAGCGAGTGTAGACAGAAAGTGCTCTGTACAGACTTGCTTTCCGGCCTCCCGTTCAGCTGCCAGGCTCCCAGCTTGCCCTGAGAATTGACTTCCTGAGCTGTCATTTACCCTCAGAATCACACTAAGCACTCTTTGTCACTCAGCCTTTGAGACAGAAGGGGGCAAGATAACAAATCTAGACCGCTCGTGTTGACTTTGTGGATAAAGTTAAAGGCTGGAGTCAAGAACCCCGAGCCTTATCCTGAAACTTCGGTTTCCTTTCCTGTGACACCGAGCCAGGCTTTTGCCCTCTCGTTCTTCAGTGCTGCTCATCACTGGAATGACGTCATGGTGCTCCGTTCTCTGTGCATCACAAAGGTGTGCTCATTGGGGGGTATTCTATCTGTACAAAGCCTTTACAGAAAGGAAAAACAAAACCCATAAAACAGAGTGACTTTTTCTGCTCTTGGGAGATGAGAAAGAAACAACTGCAAATTAATTATTCTCTTTCTCGCTCACATATTTCTCTTTATAGTTGCACAAACTGGACCTGGTAGCATAATCCTGTAATCCCAGCATTCTGGGAGGCTGAAGCAGCAGGATCACAAACTTGAACCCAGCCTAGGTAAATGAGCATTTTGGCTAGATCTCGTCTCAAAATCAAAACTAGAAAATGGGCTGGAGGATATAGCTCATTGCAAAAGCCCTAGGATGGATGTCCTGTCCAAAAAACAAAGAAAGTCATGTAAGTAGGACTGCTGCTTTCTCATACCCTTATGAAATTTCTCCCACATCATTTCCTTTTGTTTTTTCTCTGTCCAGGCACCCCAGATTTTCTTCCCTTTTAGTGGAAAGCATAGCACCCGGTGTGAACTCAGGTACACAGAAGTAGGCAATGGCGAAGGGTGTGGTAGTCTGGAATCCCAGAACTGAGGAGGCCAAGGCAGGAGGATTGCTAGTTCAGAGCCAGCTGAGGCTCTGTAGTTCAACCAGGCCAGGCCAGACTACATAACAAGACTCTGTTTCCAGAAAAGAAGAAAAGAAAAGAGAAAAAAAAAAAAAGGAAAGAAGGAAATAGTGAAACATTTGAGTAGACTGTGTCCCAAGTGCATCTGAAGAGAAGAAAACGAAGAGGGCGCATTGAATGATGGAACTGGGTGGGGAATCACAGTGAAGGATTTGAAGCTTCAACAGATTTATTGGGAGGAGAAAGATTAGCCCAGGGAGATGGCTACCAGATGGCTAGATGCGTCTCTGGCAGCTGACAGGCCTTTCAGTCCTGGGAGACATTTACTTTAGAGGAATTTTTTGTTGGACAGGCATGCACAGTGAAATTCAGAGATTCTCTGTTGTGCTGATCCCCAGTCCTTTTGACAACAGGGGCATGTTAACTGAAGACTATTGACACAGGGTTGAAGCTGGGTGTGGGGTACTTGTTGTGCTTCAGCTTTGAAATATCGAGCAGCATCAGGAGGCAGAGTGGGGAGCAAAGCTCCACCTCTCCCAGGCCAAGTCCTTCCACAGTCCTGAAGGGGGCAAACCCTTTGCTGTTGCACGGGAAGGAGTGTATGTTCTGGCAACATCTGCAGCTACAATCTTTTTCTTTTTTTAGTTTATTTATCATGACAGGTGGAGTATAGCTGTGAGTAGAAAGGGGTTTGATCACTTAGTTTAATGAGAATTTGTAAAATATTTTCAAATTTAAAGAATGTATTTTAATATATTTCACTTTTTAAAAATGCCAGAATTTTATTATGATAATTTTGATTTTGTTTTGTGAAGAGAGTGGTAATAAAAGTTATAATTCTTACAATATTTTAAGAGGGGGTTATATATTGGAATTTGTCTATGTCTTTTTTCAAAGTCACATATCCATTTATGTATGTTTAGCTTTTGCATTTAGAAGGCAGTGGGATTTCAGTGGTATATGCTTTGACCTGTACATGCAAAGTTCCCAGATGAACTAAAATAGTGTTTATTTCATATTTCCTATTGAACACAATGGATAGTCACAGATGTTTCATGCAGTTTCTATTTTATTTTATTTTTTTCCCTATAGTTTAGATCCTTAGTATGATTTTTCTTTTTCTTCCATACTGGGGATTGAATTCAGGGCCTTCTCAGCTGGGTCTCCAGTCCCATCCCTTTTTAGAAATTGTTTCTGATTTTGAGACAGTGTCTTTCTAAATCACTAAGTTGCCCAGACTCGACTTGAACTTGTAATCCTCCTGCCTAACACTTCTAGAGTGCTAGGGATCACAGGCATGAGCCACCATGCTTGGCATGACCCCCCATTTGAAAACAAACAAGAAAAAGAAAAGTTTTTGTAAGGATACATATAACGTGGTGGTACTTACCAGTCAATTTATAATGCAGCCCTGAAGGGGAGTATTAAGCACTTTTTCCTTATTTGGTTTATCTTGCAGAACAAACATGTATTGCTGTCTTAATTAGCACATTAATAAATTATTTCAAAGGCAATTTAATAAAAATACTTGAGGAAGTATGACAATAATTATAATTTATAAGAATATGCTTCTTTTGATCCAATATCTATAATGCCATCAGAAAAAGACAAGTCTCTTGTTTCTGAGCACATATTCAAAAAACAAAAAAACCCAAAAAACAATGGCTGCTACTCCCTCTGCTGGCTTACTGAGATAGTAGCTGAACTATTCGGGAGGATGGAATGACGGAACGTTTTGTTTTAGATCTTTAGGCAAAAGGTTTGTTGTCTGTGATTGGCAGAAAGTGTCAATGTAGTTGGTGAAAACAGATTTTTCCTAGCACTTAATAGTGTTGTGAAAGTTGGGTTAGATAATTATGATCCTTTTAAAGAAAATTTCCCCCCACATCTTCAATATTATAATGCTGGACATAAACCACAATTCTTACTTTATTGAGAATTTTTTGCTGGGTGTTAATCTTATATAACCAACTCGGTAACTGGATCCAGAAATTAAGTTGACTGCTTGAGGATCAAGCCCACTAAAGGGCTTGAAAAAAGGTGTTGGTGGGAGTAACGTTACTATTGACAATTAATGTTTTTACTCAACAATTTGTTATAGAATTATTTTAGTTTATATTATCCTTTATAACAGATATTTAAAAATTGATAGTTAATTCATCATTACATCTAGACTACAATTAAAAATTGTTAGAATTCCTTGAGTTATTACTTTGCATTCTGGGAATCCTGACATTTTTGGATCAGAGTATGATGATCCATCTATACTGCTAATTTAACAAATACTGCTATTAACCTTGCCCAGATTATATTATATCCTTTACTTTAGTCATATATATATATATATATATATATATATATATATATATATATATTTTTTTTTTTTTTTTTTTTGAGACAGGATCTCACTCTGTAGCCCAGGCTGGCCTTGGATTTATTGCAGTCCTCCTGCCTCAGTCTCCCAACTGAGTGCTGGGATTACAGGCATGTGCCACCACACCCAGCTTATATGGTGCTGAGGAATTGAATTCAGGGTCTTACACTTGCTTTAACCACTGTGTCATTACTCCCGCTCCCCTATATTCTGTCTTAAAGGCAGATAAGGTGTCAATTCTGTCTGTACATATTCAGTTCTTGATCCTAGATTTTGCCTATGGATAGATGTCAGGTAAGATAATAGATGACAGAGTATATGAGACTTTGTATGGATATATGTATTCAGTGTGGAGGTCTGAAGACGCTATAATCTTTCAAAAACTTAAAACATTAAAATCGGTTTTCTGAGACAAGGTCTTGTTATATAATCCAGCTAACCTAGAACTCACAATCCTCCCACCTCAGCTTCCTGAGTGCTGGGATTACAAGACTACACCACCATACCAGCTCCAAAGGAAGCATTTTTAAAGGTAAGTTCCAGAAAGCAGGCTAGTAATAAGATACCCTAGATTGAAGGAGAATCTTCTAGAAGATTGACAGACCTGTGGGAATGGATTGGAGAATGAGGAGAGCCCAAAGCAATAGGCTAAAGAAAACAGGAAGGGGTAGTAAGAACCGCCCTTCTTACAGAAGCACTTTGAGGGCAGAAAGCGCATATCAGTCTAGGAGGCCAGATCTCCTCAATTAGACCTACCCATCGTGCAAAATGCCATTATCAGATAAATTTCATCCCATGGAGAGCAGCAGCAGCAGCAGAGAGAGAGAGAAGAAAGAGAGAGAGAGAGAGAGAGAGAGAGAGTGAGAGAGAGAGAGAGAGGTTAGTGACAGTTGACACCTAGCAGTCAAAAGTCAAATAGAACAGATCCAGGCATAGCTGCAGGAGTTCATATGTGATGTCGAGGCTCTGGAGTGACTGGGGACCGAGGTGGGTATTAGGGGAGGAGGGATGTACTTCCAGGGCACCATCTCTTGGATTCTAGTGCCAAGCAACTTGGCGTAGCAGCCTTTACATCACAATAGACTCAAAACTCAGTTCCCATGGCTGAGCCCTGCTGTCTGGAAGAGTTGTGATGGGACCCCTGTTCCAGAAGAAGGGATGCAACTGGTCATGGCCAAGACCAATTTGATTCTGAGCTGCTTTTTTCCACCAGACTCTTGCTGTGGTGTTCCCCTTAATCTCGGGCCTAAAGCAGTATGCCAAACACAGACTGAAACTTTAAAATTGTGAGCTAAAATAAACCGTTCCTCCTTAAAATTGTTTTTGTAAGGTATTTTGCCACAGCAACAGGAAGCTAATTGACACATATGGGCTAAACTTTACCCTACTCATAAAATCCTTCTATTGCTATGGTAGAAGTTAGAGACTAGAGACCAAATCACTCCTTCTAACAGGTTTCACACTCACCAACAGTACCACATACCAGTTTATTGATTTTAATTAGTTTGTTTCCTGTTCTAACTTTAAAAAACGTATGTTAAGATCTCAAAAACAAGATTTAAAAATATTTTGCATTTTCCAAAATGTTCAACTTAATCACCTGCCAAGATTATTTTAAATTACCATAATTGGTAGGGGATTTTTTTTTTTTTTTTTTTTTTTTTTTTTAGTACTGGAGACTGAACCTTTGTTCTGAGTTGTATCCCCAGTCCCTTTTTATAATTTATGTGAGACAGTCAAATAAAGAGTGGGATATGCTCACTAAGATGCTAAATTGTCTAGGCTGGGCTCGAATTTGAGATTGTCCAACTTTAATCTCCCAAAGGGCTGAGATTAGCTACTTGTACCACTGAGCCCAGTGGTAGGGCTTTGTGTGTGATGAAATTGGATAGTAGGTTGTGACAGCCTATGTAGAAGGTTGTGACAGCCCTTGTGTTTTGTGGCTTTGAACAGTTCAGTGGGTTTGGTTTTGTGTCATGCCTGATCATGCCCTTTTTACTCATGTCCTTCTGTCTGTCTCCCATGTGGGTGAGTATCCCCAGTCATAGGCAGATATTGAGTAGCATACTTGTGCAGAGTGCAGTTCTACAAATTCCAGAGTGAGTCGTACAAATAACTTCACTTCTATTAACTCTGTGAGGAAGGGAATGGGCCTTAGAATTTCTTCAATATCCAAATAATGATTGACTTCATCCCATCCTTTGGAAGCAAATTTTAAAACACAGTATCAACTCTAGCACTGCCTTCCCGCCATCTTGTAGGACTTTAAAGGGTGAATGGGGTAAAGGAGTGGTGGTTTTTCAGGTCACCTCTGTGTGCACTGGAGCTGTCTTGCCATTTTAAAATCATTGTGTGTGTTAAACATACCAAGATACAGATGTAGAAGAAGGCAATGTCTTGAGTATTTAGTAAATATTTCATTCCACATGTTAGCTATCCATAGCCTCAAATAAAGCAAAGAATGTCTAAATTTCTGAGACCGGTATGAAACTTCAGGTCATTTTAGGGCAGGCAGCCCATGAGTTTCATTTGTTCTTGGGATTTTCCACTAAAGCAATATTCATTCTCTAAGGGGGGCTGCAGTCTTGTTGTCTCCACAAATCACATCTAGGTCGAATATCTGCTTTTGGTTCGGTGATTGGTTGATTGTGGGAGTGCTGGGAGTTAATTCACAGTGCCATGTATACTAGATAAATGCTTTCCCATTGAGCTACACTCCAAGCTCTGATTCAGTTCTTACAAACCCTCTCTTATTCAGGCAGGATGTACTCATCTTTCATCCCAGCGCTCTCATAAGCTGAGGTGGGAAGATCAAGAGTTTGAGCTCAGGCTGGGCAACTTGGCATCACCCTGTCTCAAAAATAAAAGACAAGAATAGAAAAGGAAAAATAAGAAAGAGTTGGGAGGTAGGTCAATGTGAATCGCCAGTGAAGTATTATTTATTTACTTATTTTCAGTACATCAGTACCTCAGTACTGCAAAAAAACGTAAATAAGTAAACAACACGGTTACCTGTAGAGTAATGATGAGGTGAACATGATGTATTGCTGATAGTAAGAATTACTGCTAAGTTTTTAGGATATATGAAGGAATACTGATTATCCAAAAAATTCTTATTGAGTAATTTTACAATGTTATAGTGTGTCAGTGCATGATTATATACTTCTATATTTAATGCATAATATAATTATAATGCAATGTGATCATACAATATTAGTTTAATGAATTTTATACACGATTCCAAGTATGTTTATTAAAAATGTTTAAAGTATATATTATAAGTAAATGTTAACAAATTAGAAGTTATGAGATCCCAGTTTGTGCCAAGCTATCTAGTGTGTGTGTGAGTGGTCACGGAAGAGGCAGGATGGTAGGAATATCTTGGTTAGATGAACTGAGATTAGCCACAGGTTGAGAAATGTTCATCCTGTGATGAACACAGGATGGCTCAGGTGGTTGTCTGTGTATATCTGAATCTATATTTAAATGCATCCATTTACAGCCTTGCTCTGAAATGCTTTGAGAAATGTGTCTCTAGTGTCTGTGTCCAGGCCGTGGGTCTCCAGTGCGAATGCTTAAGCGTGATGTAACCCTCTCAGGTATCGGAACAGTAAGTGTGACCAATTCCTTCACGTGTGTATAAACCCAGCTCCCCCCTGCCTTCATTGCGGTGTCTTCAAGCTTCCTTTAGCACTGAGCTATGGGGTGTGGAGCTGGTTGTTTCACAGAGTAGGAGCTTCCCAGACGTGTCTGGTGCTTTTAAGACATCTTTGTCCTGTTTACTTTGTATCTCTGTCTCCAAACCTACATGTTGACATGGTCTCCAGTCCGCAAAGGACTTATGGGAGGATTCTGCCAAAATTAGCTGAGTTTAGTGGGGTGCAGTAGCACATGCCTGAGTCTCCGGGTACTTGGGAAGCAGAGACAAGAAAGTCATGAGGTAGAGCTAAGCCTGAGCAATTTATTGAGACCCTGTCTCAAAATTGGAAATAAAATAAGAGCTGGGTGTGGTGGCATACACCTGTCCCAGTGCTTTGGGAGGCCGAGGTAGGAAGAATGCAAGTTAGAGCCCAGTCTGGGTGACTTAATGACTTAGTGAGACCCTGTCTCAAAAAGGGGGTTGGGCAAGTAAGGGAGCCAGAGCTGTGGGTCAGTGTAAAAGCCCTGGGTTCACACCTGAGTACCACGTGCACTCACAGAAGGAGGGAGGATGGGATTATTCCTTAAGGGTAGAGCAATCCTGAGTTCAACCTTTACTCAGTACCACATTTAAAAAAAGGAAATTAAAAAAGAGAAAAAAAATAATTTAATTAGTTAATATAGAAAGCTATATAGAAATCAGATCTTAAACTTGGACAACTAAGTTTTGTCATTCAACAACAGCCCCAAAAGTAATATATCCCATATAAATGGGTAGAAGATCTAGTACATTTTACTGTGGGAATCGTGTCCTCTAGGAAGTGCTTAATTTAGTAGGGCCGCAGAACTCAAACACCACAGAGTTTTAGAGCCTGAATAGCTAGGATCAAGGCGGTCGCCTCTGAAGCCTCTCGTGGCTTATGGGTAGATGGCTGTCTTCTCCTACAACATTTCCACATGGTCTCTTCTTTGTCCAAGAGCAACCCCGGTCACTCTTTCTGTGTCCTAATTTCCACTCACACAAACACTAGCCAGATTAGGGTAGGATCTGTCCTAGCAAGTTGGAACTGATTTTTATTACTCCATTTTTTGGGGGGTGGGGGCTTGTGGGCCTCCATTTCCCTTTTGGAAAATCCATGTGATATCTACTCCAGATTTAGACAATCAGCTATGTGAAATGTCTGAGACAATAAGGTGGGTAGTGGGTATATGCCTGCTGATCTCTCCCCAAAGTTGGGTGAAGCCTTCTAATACCAGCAAGGGAAGATACTCTCCTACAGTTTCTCTATGAGAATTTGATATTTGCCCCAGGGAAAGAAAATACTAGAGAAGGGATTTAGTAGGTGAAGCATTATTTCTTTTTTGATGGATTACTTTGGCTTTTTGTATATTAGACTAGAAACTATATTCATTTATAGCCCTTTATTGTGGGGAATGATATTCAGTTTAGGGACCACAATATAAGATATCAGGGAGATGAGATGGGGGTGAGAGACGGCGAAAGATGGGCAAGAAGTTAGGGCTGAATGACTGCTGAGCATACTTATGTAGAAAAATAAGTCACTAGAATGGAGGAAACACAGGATCCTTTAAGGGTAAGCTACAGGTTTGACCCACTGGGGCAGGATTGCAATCCCAGCACTCTGAGAGGCTGAGGCAGAAGGCTCACAAGTTTGGGCAATTTAGCAACTCAGTAAGACCTTGCATCAAAATAAAAAATAAAAATGAGCTGGGGATGTAGCTCCGTGTGAAGGCCCTGGGATCCATCCCCAGTAATCCCCCCCCGCCTCCCCCACACACATGCACACAACATTACAGCTGAGTGGATTTCACAGAAAATAGCACTTGGGGTTGCAAAATCACTCTCTGCTTGAACATAATGGTGGCATTAGGCCTTATGATATATTGTTATTGTGAATTAAAAGATGCTCATTTCAATTGTAAACCTACAGTATTTGTTAGAATAAGTCAAGCATTGTAGAATTTGGATAATGGTCCATCACTTGAGGGCAAGTAACATGCATCTTTTGAATATAAGTATTGCTCATACATTTTTGTCCTTTTCTCATCATAGAAATAACAGATGGAATAACATAATTTATAGTTTATCTTCATGCTTTTCTGGCTATCAGAATATTCTCACAATGCTATTTTCTTTTCTTTTCTTTCTATTAGGAATTGACTAGGGACTTGCACGTGCCCTAAAAGACATTTTAGATAATATCTTTTTTTCTTTTCTTTTTTTACTATCGTGGTAACTTACAGCAGAGATGCAAGAAGAAAAACTAAAGGAATAAAGTTAACTAGAAAAACACTGTCCACTGGTAATTTTCCACAACCTAAAAGAAAATGTCACATCCTTCCTCACAACTCAATCCTGACTCTTATCACTAGTGTACATAACATAATTGGTATTGCATATCTGCTATGTAAACAGTGCTTTAATATTTTTCACTACTTTTGCCCAAATGACCCTGAGTAAATGTAATATCTGGCACAAAGTGCTAGAATTGTGGCAGTGTTTCAAAGCCCGTGGCTTTGTTGCACAACACGGATCCCTTAGAACTTTGGCATAACTAGCTTTCTTTTTTTCTTAAACATTTTTTATAAATTGCAGATTTCACCTTTATTATCTGTGAAATTCCATAGTCTAGTAATCAGACACTAAAGGCCAAAGCAAACCAAACAAGTATGATACTTTTAGCTTCCTAATGAAATAATTATTTAAAATTTATATGTATGTATATATATATATATATATATATATATATATATTAGATAGTAGGTAAATATAGAACAGAAACAGTTGGCAAAATGCTTTCATTCACACACACACACACACACACACACACACACACACACACACACATATATATATATATATATATATATATATATATATATATATATATATACTATCTTTTAGCAATAAGGGTTCCTTTTAAGAAAATTAATGTTAATTTTTTAATGAAAAGGAAATGTTATTCTTTCATCAGCCTTTATAAATGTTTTCATATTTAAAAAAATTTAATCACATTTGTGCATTGTTATCCAACAAAGGCACGTGATCTGTGTTCTCCCATCTGTGTCAGGTGGATTGAGAATGCTTAGATTTCCACGTTGCAGCACATGGAGCCAATATGCATGATATTTTTCTTGATGTTATGGGGAATTAGCCAAATTTTTTTGACGTAATCTTTAGCAATCCACTTAAAAACTTTTATTTTTCCTTCTCTATGTCAATAAAAATTAAGTGTATAGTTTGAATGAAACTTCTTGTTCTGTGAACTATTTTATTAGTTTTTTATTAATGATGATTTTTATTTTATTTTATTATTATTATTTTTACAGTGTGGAGGTTGGAAACCAGGGCCTTTGTATTATGCTACATCTCTAGCCTTTCTTTCTTTCTTTCTATCTTTTTTTTTTTTTTTTTGATTTGAGACATGGTCTTGCTAAACCGTTAAGTTGCCCAGGATGATTTTGAATTTGCAATACTCCACCTTAGGCCCCTCAGAGTTCTGGGATTACAGGATTGCACTAACAGTTAGATCATAATTTTTTAAAAAATGAAGCTTAGTGGATTGCTTAAAGAAGCCTGTCAAATGTTGGTCAATAATTTTCACAATGAAATCAATAAATCTCTGAAAAATTAAAAAATACAACAATATTTTAAATGGGTTAGGTATGAATCTTCATGCTAAGAAACTCAAACCCAGGGTTGGAGGAATAGCTCAGCAGTCAAAGCACTTGCTTTTCAAGCACTAATTAACTGAGTTCCATTTCCTAGCACCACAGGAAATTGGCATGATGGTACACGCCTGTAATCCCAGCACTCAGGAGGCTGAGGCAGGAGGATCGCCATGAGTTTGAGCTAGTCTGGACTACATAGTGAGCTCAGAACTAGCCTGGACTACAGAGCAAGACCCTGTCTCAAAAAAAGTGTGTGTGTGGGGGGGGGGAGGGGGAGAAACTCAAATATACTAAAAATAATGGACCATTTTTTATCGTAATCATGGTCATCGTCACTTTGTCATTAAAATGCATCATTCCAGGTTCTATACAATAGAATGTTTCAACAGAACCTTTGTCCCATAAAAAAGTTCTGAAATTCTCAAAATAGCCACAGATCTGTTTTTCTTCCCGCACAAAGGCAAAACCATTTATTACAATTTAATCGGTTAACAGAAGAATTTGAGCGAATGGAGGTACGTGAATTGCTGCAGCAGGGTAAAATACTACATGGGCGAGAAATCCCAATGCAGGGATCCTAGATTTGATTTCGCTACTTAAAAAGTGTTTGATCTTAGGTAGATCATTTAACCCGCTTCCTAGAGACTCAGTTTCTGCAGCTGTGAGAAATGGAACCGAGTGCCGTGGTCCCAGCAGACTCGAAGGGCCCGGCGAAGGCCCTGCTTCCAGTCATTCCAAATGTCTGGCAAATGCTAGAGACAGCTTACTGCTCCTTAAGTGGCGGCGGAAAGTTTGGGAAACTTGCTCAGAAAACCCGAGTCCAAGTTCCCTTCCTTCCGTGTCCTAGCTGTGAGGACTTGAGCAAATTAGTGGAACTTTTTCTATACCTCTAATCAAGAGACAAAAGTACTTACTAAACACATACAACATAGTTAGGTAAAGCAAGAAAGACAACCACCTCCGGACGGGGCACTGAAGGAGGGCCTGGCACGTGCTAGGCAAATGCTCCGCCCCTGAGCTTCGATTCTCCTTGCTTTTAGTTTTATTTTGTGACAGGATGGCACTGAGTTGCATGGGCTGGCCTGGGACTTATACTCTCCTGGCTCAGCTGTGATTACAAGCCATTCTCAGGCGAAGTTAGAGGTGTTTGCCACTGTGCCTGGTTTATAGTAATTTTTAAACTGAAGAAACAATATGAAGGACTGTTTAAACTGCAAAATTCGTTGGACATGTTAAATCGACTCACTGGCAGCTCCTACAGTTTTCTGTAGGTCGAATTAGTGGTGAGGTAGAGTTTGACACCACATTTGAACAGCACTGGACCTGAGTGTGAGCAAGTGTCCCTTTTTCTTTGTTCAGGGGTGGTAAGGAGAGAGCGTGGCAGAAACGCCTGGGGAGTCACCAGCCTGCTCCCTTCGGTGCTGCTATCCATGGAGACTGCTGAAAGCCAGGCAGGTCTAGGATTTCTTTGTATGAAAGAGAGTAAAATTTGTCCCACTAATAAATAATTTTTTAAAAAAACCAATAAAGCTATAAGTGAAATACAATTCATTTTCTTTTTTTTGGACTAAAACAATTAACTCAATTAAAAGTGACTTTTATGAAGTAGAACATGCCTCTGCCTCTATTGATAACACAAATCAACACAGCAGTTTCTAAAATCGAAGTGCCGGGAAACCCTTGCTAACATGTCTTACCGTCTGAGGTTACTACAGAGTTGCCAGCCTTGCATTTTAAGCAGGAAATCTCAGGGGTGTGTGTCGGTATATTTAAGCAGGCTCATTCACTTGCTGTGAGATTAACCAGGATTACAAAGGTTCCAGTGTTTTCCTGGTTGTTCAGCTTCCTTCAGAAAGTGGGTGTCATGATTCCATGGTTCTGTCATCTCCCTATTTCAGCTTTTTAAATTAATTTTGTGCCAGCAACCAGTGGATTTGGCTTTTGGTGTGTTTTAATAAATGTTGTGCTATTTAGCAATAGAAAACAGGTGAAGAGTCAGAAGGTTCTCAACCAACTAGCCTTTCATGGTTGTGAAATTATGACAGTTTTCCCTCTACTTTCTGTTTTGTCTTGATAAAAATCTCTTAAGTGAGAGTAGAATAAAAAAGGCCCCCCCCTCCCCCCGCCCTGCAAAAGCACCTTAAGACTGGACTTAATGCAGAAGAGAAGAAACATTGTCTGGCATAGGAATTACAGCAAAGTTTTCTGATTACTTTTTGTAATTCAGTCAATGCAGTGTGCTTGGCACACTTGCAAGGAGCCTAGTAGGAAGAAATTCCACCTGATGTTCCGTGTCACCTGTTTTGACACATACAGGTATTTAGCGTGATAAGAGATCAGTGGCACAAGGAGAGCAAGAACAGCTATTCCTCTATCCACCGAAGGTCGATTTCATGATCCACCTCAGGGTCTAAGACCCACAAGTGTTCTATTCCCTTATACAAAATGGCATAGAATGTGCATATAACCGATGCACATCTCTGCGTGTATCTAGATTATTCTCAATATCCAACACAGTGCAAATGCTGTGTGTATAACTGCTACACTGTATGGCTTAGGAAATGTGTTGGCAGCTTTCCTGTTGCTGGGCAAAACTTATGACAACCACAATTAAAAGGAGGAGAGGTTGAATCTGCTGTTGGTTGGCTTCAAGGCAGACGCACCACAGCGAAAAATATGGCTGAGCAGAACTGCTCAATTCATGGCAGTTGAGAGCCACAGCTCAGGGGAAGACGGACCATGTGAGATCACGACCCACCCAGACACACCGGCAGGTGTGCCTCTGAGCACGCTCATGCCAGTCAGGTTGACAACAAACATCAATCGTCACAGGAAATAATTACAATAAATAATAGTTTGTACGTGTTTAGCACAAGTGCAGTCTTACCACCCGCCATGTGCATTTGATCCACAGTCAGTTGAATACACTACCTAGGACCATACGCACTTCATTTTCAGTGTGTTGAGCTTTCTCAACAAGAAGATTAAGACAAACAAGCGAACAAACAGATAATGCCAGATGGCATGGATGTTTCCTACAGGAACGATATTTCTAAATAAGTCACCTGTTTAGAAATATTTCTTCAGCAGTTGGAAGTTGCCCAACAACCCTTGTCTTGGCTTTTGGTAATGGTACTCTAACTTTGAAGGAACCTTCCCTCCTTCCCCTCGGTCAGTCCATGTGGACTGGATGTGGCTGATGTGATGCTGGCTTGTGTTTGGCAGAATCCTAGCCAATCACAACATTTTATTCTTGTGTCCAAAGGATTATTTCAGAAATGTGCATATTAGCCAAGTCAGTCTAATGAGACCAGTTCCAGGACTTTCCCCAGAAACATCAGGAAAACAAACAAACAAACCCCAAACTTCTTTTTGCCAGTGTTGCCAACTCAGTATAACGTAAACCTGGTTCTGCTAAACTTCATCATAGAAAAAACGAATAAGAGTGAAGTTGTCTTAGAAGAAAGCAAACTGAGAGAACAGGTAAACTGAGTCCTGGAGATTCACTTTTTAGTTTTTTACTTATTTCTTTAAAAATTTTTATTGTGGTAAAAATCACATGACATAAAATTAACATTTTTGTAGATATATGAATTCCAAATTCTCTAACACATTAAGTTTTTTTGAGAAGTGTATTGAGATGTGCCTGAAATGAAATTAGTCTGGATTTCATAGTCACAGGAGCACATAAGCTCTGTTCTATTCTTTGCTCAAGTCAGGTGTGGGTTTTCATGTTTGTCTTTATGGTACTGCGGATCTATCAGAGAGCCTATGCACTGAGTTGTATCCTTAGTGCATTTTAAAATTTTTAATTAAAAAAACAATTTTGGGGGGTGGACATATGGTCTAAGTTGCTAAATTGCCCAGGCTGGGGTTAAACCTGCAGTCTTTCTGCCTCAGCCTCCAAGGGTTATGGGATTATAAACCTGTGCCACCAGGCCTGGCATGAATCAGTTCTTTAAGACAACTTTAATGTATGATTAGCTTCTAAGAAATAGCCAAACTGTTCTTGAAAGCTGTGTTTCGTTTTACATCCCACCCTCGCTGTGTGCAAGAGTGTCAGCTGTTCCACTTGTTGATCAGCCCTTACTCTCCTGACAGTGCCTTTCAAAGAACAGATGGGTTTAGTTGTTGTTTTTTTTTAATATCCATTATTTCACTAAGATCTAGGTAAGAAATTTAGACTAGCAATTTATGAGGATGAAGAGCAGAAAGAGACTGCGCACTCCTCTAGAGCTAAGGAGTGTCTTTAATTTTGGGTAAAATTTGCAAGCCCATGGCTTTCTGATCAACGTTGCCCTCCTCTACAATCTTTATTTTTTGTCTTCACGTTGAAGATCTCTGCTTTCCGGTGACGGGTCTTCCACCGCTTCTTCTCCAAGTTAACATCAGTGAAGTGTTTTGAGATTCACGTTCTTGCTATGAGTCTATATGGGGGTGATGACGACAAATTCCTGATGTGCTACATAGAGAGCTTGAATAAAGGGAAGAAGTCCAGTTACAAGAAGCAAGCTACTGTAGCGTGGCTTCAGGGATACCTCTCTCACCTCTGCAGTTTGTTGTGTTCATTCAAAGAAGGTGGATTTTGTTGTGATAACTACTGAATGGATTTTCTTTTTTCAGACTGGATTGCTATTTCTGAGCATAATTCAAAGCTTTGTGGGAAACTAGACTGGAGTAGTCTACTATCTGTCTGGGTATGTCCCGGCACTGAGCTACTGCTGCTTTGAAGGCTCTACAGAATGTGCCTTGCATGTCCAGCAAGGTCATTCTACTCTATCTTGTGGGGATTTGTGCTGTTGGTGAGCACACATCAAGGAATTCTTCTATTTATAATACCAATGTCATGGTTTGCATCTGAAGTGTCTTCCAAAAGCTTCACGTACCTATAGGTACTCTATACTGTTGGGGGATGAGGACTGGCTGCAAGGGGTGGGTGCTTGGGCTTGATCTGAAGGGGTGGGTGCTGGTTCTGCCCTTCCTCCCTCACTTGGCTCTATCTTATCCTGACGTGAGGAGCTCTTCCACTGGCTCTAGACCTACCATATGTTTCCACCATTTCAAGCCACCCACCTGCTCGTGAATGGGCTATGACCTTCTGAAGCTGTGAGCTGAAATAAATCTTTCCTCTCTTAAGTGACGGATGTTAGATATTCTGTCCCATCAATGAGAAAGTAGGAAGGACGACCAGGAATAATTGTTTTTTACCCATCGATTATTCTTTCTCTAGTCCCTTGGAGTATCATTATATAACTTTTTGGATTGCTTTAGCTAAGAGATCAAAGTGTATGTAAATTTTGAGTCTGCCCTGCCTGCCTCTCTCTGTCGTGAGGGTCTACCTTGCCCCTCAACAACTTAGTGAAACCATGAGCTTCTACTTCAGTTTACTCCTCTCTGCATCATTCTGAAGTGATTCAGGCTCAGTAGGTTAAGTATCTCATGAATTCTATAGTCTGAGAAACTCAGGGTATAAATAAATAAATAATAGATGGGTGAGATGTTGGCAATCGGGGGATAAAGGAAGGGAAGAGAGGGCAAAAAAGAAGGACGGGAAGGGAATGTGTTACAGATGTGCACAAATTCTCAAAGCTTAATGTAGTCATTGTGTATTGCATATATACACTGATAAAATGGGGGGGGGGATAAAGTATAAAAGTATTACTGATAATTTAAAAAAATGACTCCTGATAAAAAGCTAAAGAATTGCATGGCACATTTTATTCTTATTCTCTCAGAGATCAAACTCCTGCACTGCCTAAATTCCAGTACTTCTGCGTAATAGCCCAAAATGTTTTATAACATTTTCTAGTGTTGTGCCACGTGAAAATAATTTTCATATAATTTCCACAAAAATTTCTACTACCTCTACTACCTAGATAAAAGTAGAATTCAGTGTCTCAATTATCTGCCGCCTATTTATTGGTTTGTTTTTTGTGGTAGTGGGAATCAAACCCAGGGCCTCTCACCTGCTAGGCAAGTACTCCATTGCTGAGCCACATCCCCTCATCCTGTTCATCTTTTATTTTGAGAAAGGGTTTCACTAGGTTGCTCAGGCTGACTTTGAGCTTATGATCTTCCTGTGTTAGCCTTGTGAGTAGTTGAGATTATTGATGTGTGCCACTATGCTTGCCTTATAGTGTCCCATTTTAATGTCTCAAATTTCCCTTTCTTTTTCAATTCAGAGAACTTCTCCCCATTTGTTTCTGGATTTTTTTTTGCATCATTTGCTAATTTTGGAAGAAATTATATATATATATATATATATATATATATATATATATATATATATATATGATTACTGTTATTTCTTTCAATGTCGAGCTAGCTTTCTTAGCATAACCTCACTCTCCTACCCTCCCTATCCCAATGAGCAGTCAGTGGCATGTCTGAGCTCTGCATTTGAGAGGAATAAATTAAGCCTGCTTGGCTACATTTTCATTCCTCTTTGTGAGAAATAAAAGCCCGCAGGAAGCAAGAACCAGGAAACAGTATAAATTCTGCGTTCTGTGCAGTAAATCTTCCAGATCAGACCACCAACACTCCATCCTGAAGAGTATTAATACACCATCGAGCATGGCTGATGCCTGGATGAATCAGTATGCCTGATTCCTAGGCCATTTACCCTAAATTAGATACACTTGTGTTGCCTTTTTCAACCATAAAGGTGATCTTCGGCTGCTTGCATACTGGTGATCTTCCTTTCCCCTTGTTAAATGACTTCAGCAAGAGCGAGTAGTGCTGGTTATGGAGGTCCTTCGAAAAATCCCAGCACGTGGTGAGTGGATCACAGACACTGAGAGACACAGCAGAGGGAAGAATTTGCAGTTAAAAGTCGCAGGCACAAAAAGCTTTGGCATAATTTTAGACATTTGATTTTAAAATGTGGGTGAATCATCTTGGCTTTTCCTAAATAAGTGTATATTTTACTAACTTCTTGCTACCACTTCCTTTGAGCACATGGTATTTGACTTTGATCTGTGACTGTAGCGTAGAGGGCTCGATGCGCAGGTGGGTGATGGTTTTTATAGATTCAAGGAACACTTCCAGATTTTAAAAAAATGTCCATATGCTGTTTTCATCCATATCATGAGCATGCAGAGACAATCTTAAATGGCAAATATTTGTTGGTCTCTAAGGTCATTGACAAGAGCCAGAGTTGCTTGGTAGATGTGCACGGAAGCAAAGATGGCCTTGATGCAATTGCCTGGATCCCTGCTGTGACCTGCCATCACTAGACAACAGCCACACAGGTGGACATTACTATAAGCCAGAGCCGATTGTTGGGGATGGTCTTAGAATGCTGGTTGATGTAGCTAAATGTGCAAGGTCAGCTTTCTCCTAAACACACTCAGTGAACTGTGATGTGTTAATTAGGGACCATAAATGATCCCTGTCGCTTCTCTTGTCCATGACTTTTAGTCGTGTCATCCCAGATTCTGGGCTTGGGTTTCTTTGGCCACGGAATAGTAAGGGACATAAATAATACAGATCGAGGTTTGAAAGAGTACTTCAGTGGTTCTGTTTCCTCTCCTGTAACTCTGATATTGCCATGGCAATGACCCCTGTGTGGTTTACTGAAGGGTGAGGACACAGGAAACAGCAACAACGTCCAAGTGATCTCACTTCACCCCTTCGCCTCTGTTCTTTCAGCTGACTGGAAACACTTGGTGAAATCCAAACCAGAGCAGCTGGATCAAGTCCAGATCAACCCGAAAGTCCACCTCACACGTCGACTCACAGGACATGGTAGTTGCTGTCTGAGGTCTCTAAGTTTAAGGATAATTTTGTTGTTGTTGTTTTTGAGACAGGGTCCCCCCGTAGCCCAGGCTGGTCCTGCACTCACTTTGTAGCCCATGCTGGGCTTGGACTCATGGCTATCCTCCTGCCCCTGCCTCCTGAGTGCTGGGGTTACAGTCACATGGTCCCATGCCTGGATTTATATGATTCTGGGGAACTGAACTTAGGGTCTTGCTCTTGCAAGGCAAATGATTTAACTGCTCTGCCATTCTTCCAGCCCCTAATGATAAATGATAATTTGTTACAAAGCAGTAACTAATTACTCTTGGATTCCAGCCTCAAAAATAGAGAAAAGAGGTTAAAAAGTCTTTTACATTTTTGATTACACATCTACCTCTGCAATTGATTTGCTCAAACCAAAGGCACGAGATTTTAGCTTCATACTCTCAGTTTCAGATCCAAGTAGTCAGTGTTAGACAGACAAAAAATTTAGTTAAAATTTTCAGAGATAACAAGAAGAAAAAAATCTGAGAGAAAGATATTAAAAAATAAGTAATTTTCAAGATTTGGAACATTTGCTGGTCTATGAGGGCTCAATCTTAGAAAATATCATCAGTCACTTCAGATTAGAAATCTCTTAAGGATTTTTCCCCCTTTAATGTGAAAGCAAGATTAAAAACTTACTTGCATTAAAAAAAAAATGTCTGAACTGCTCTGTAACAAAAAAAGACAGCAGTCACTGAGGTAGAAGGCTGGGTGTTCCTGTTCTCAAGAAGTTGCAGACACGCTGTCACTAGATAGAACCCATATGATATGTAGCACTGAGGTGAGTGAGGAGCAACAGAACTCCAAGTGAATTTGAAAGGAAAAATAATGGTTCCTTACTGAGTGCGGGATACTGGCGCTGCTTCACTGCAAATCTCTAACAGCGCAATAGCAGCCTGCACATTAGGACTCACTGGATAATGGCCTCAACACAGCCAGCTTCATTTCTTTTGCTTGCTCCTTGCTCTCTTTGGTTTGAAGGGCCTCTGTTCCCGAGAGACTTTCATGGAACACGGGCTGACAGATGCTTCATCTCAACACTTACTTTCATAATCAGCAAGTCAAAAAAAAAAAAAAAAACAAGAATAAAAGAAGGAATGTGGAGACTTGCTTACTGGCTCTTAAAACTACCACATGGAAGAAACATATGGCCCTTCCATTCACATTTTACTGGCCTAAGGAAGTTACATGAAAGAGAGAAATACAATTTTTCTGTTTTTTTGGAAAAGAGGGAAAGCAGGATATATCCTAATATCTTCCATGATTGTTTTATACAATGAAATATTTGAGTCAGCCTCATTTTTTATATGTAAAACTCACTTAGACTACCCCAAGGGAAACAACCAAAAGCCTCATAAAATAATGACAGAAAATAATGACAGGAAATGCAAAGTCCAGGACATCTGGTGATACGTCGTATCGTTATAACAGCTCTCGATATTGTGCTTTTTGGTCAGAGACTGTATGGCTAAGATTAGGAGCTTTCTCTCTTTTGCCTGTCTAATACACAATCATGGTACTGGAATAGGGTAATTGCAAAACACTTTCCTATTTGGAAAGGGATAACTGGGAAATGTATGATACAACAACTATAACGAGACACTATACAAGTAGGAGTTTAAAAACACAACAACACAGGCATTTTGGGAGCCCTTTCAAACTGAGAGTGTTGGCTTTCTTTCTTTTATTGCATGTTTAATCAGTGTATGTTGTGATTTGGGTCTGGAATGCCCCCCAAAAGCCTCATGTTTTTGGATGTTGTGGACCACTTATGGGTTCCATATGCTGTTAAAAGATGGGGTCTGGTTAGAAAGGTGTATCACTGGGGCTTGACCCAGATATGGCAGATCCCTGGGACACGACCGGGAAAGGTCCAGGACAGCCCTGCGGTTGCTCATTCTGCTTCCCGTTGCAATGCTATGTGCAGCTTTTCTCCAGCAAGGCCTCTGCCAAGCCCTTACGCCATTGCCAGCCACCCATAAGTGAACTGAGATTTGAACATGTGGGCTAAACTAAATCTTTACATTAATTCAAATCATTTGTAGAAAAATGGATACACCTTGAAACCATTATCCTTAGTAAAATGAATCAGACTTACAAGGTTAAATATCTCTTGGTTTCTCTCATATGAGAAAACCAAATCATAAAAGAGTAAAAGATCAAAGTAAAAGAAAGATGGAAGAAAGTAAGATAGACTTTGTGGAGAGAGAATAGGGAAGGAAAGTAAAAATGATTAAGACGTGATATTTAAGTGCATGGATTTTTCAAGCTGACTGACATTATTGTGCATCATAAATACGTGCTAGTAAAAGAATAAGCAAACCATGTTTTCTTTAAGTTTTAGGTATTGGATTTTGTGCCCCAGCAAGGAAAAAGTAATGAAGGCAGAAATTGGCATCAAAGAAGTGGGACTGTTGCTTTGACTCTACCTGACCACGCGCTTTAGAAGCTGCTAGAACTGTTTCACAGAAGGAGTTTGTAGAAGTGGGAAGAAGCCGGCTACAGAAGCCTTAGAATGTTGTAAACTGAGCTTGATGAGAGATTCTGGGCTGAGCTCAGATGGTGCGAATACTGACAGAAGTGTGGATTACAAAGGACAAGATTAAGAGGGCTCAGATGGGAAAGAGGACGCCATTGGAAAGTAGTTCACAAACCATGCCTGCTGTTCTCTGGCGAAAGTGTGTTGGCATTTGCCTGGTCCTGAAATTGCCTGAAACTGACATGAAGGGCAGTGACTAGTTAATCTGGTGGAGGAAATTTCAAAGCAGCCCGATGTTCAGGCTGTCATCTGGGTATGGATTTTGCAGCTTTTAGCTATTTCATGCCACAAAGCAGGAGAAAACCACAGAGCAAAAAGATAAAAAGTTCCATATTTTTTCAGATTAACAGGAGCTACAAAATTGAAGCAAAAAGTGCATGGTTAGTAAATAGGTTAACTCTCTCTCTCTTTCTCTCTCTCTCTCTCTCTCTCTCTCTCTCTCTCTCTCTCTCACACACACACACACACACACACACACACACACACACACACACACATACACACACCCCTAAGTACTTGGAATCAAGCCTCTAGAAAATATGCCTTGCAGGCATCTCAGGAATCAGCAAGACCCCACCCTTTCAGGGTTCAAGGGTACTAAGGCAAAAGACCTTGCTTTAAGAAGAGAGCCTCAGGGCACCCAGCAGAGTGACCCAGAAAAGTAAAACTTAAAAGAGTTCAACCATTTAAGAAAAAAGGGGCCTCTTTGACTACCGCTCAAGCCAGCTGCAGACCTTCATATCATCCCCATGTTGCTGGTTTCACAGACATGCAGAGTGCAAAAGTTGTGAGATCAAGAAAGCTTTCATCCTGATTTTAGGAGAATGACTTGGAGGCCAGGCCATGAGCCTCTGGAGGGTAATGCATGAAGTTGTGAAGGTAACGCTGAACGTGCAGTGGAGATCCCAGAAATTTAGAGATGCCAGGAATGTGGATTGTCTGTAGAAAAAGGCCACAGCCTATGAACAAAATCAGCCCCAAAGCGAAGCCATGGCAGTTGCAATCAGAGGCAATGCCTTAAGTGTGGGGCCACCTATGGCCTTTGAAGCGCACATCTTGCCATGGCCTGGAAACGAGTCCTAGAGCTACAGGATTTACTGGAACTGCAGGATTTGGCGCTTGTTCTGCTGGCTTTGCTCTTGCTTTGGTCCAATTGCTTTTTACCCTCTTATTCCTCCATTTTGGAATGGGAATATTTACTTTGCTGTGTTTTGTATCTTAGAAGTATTTAACTTCTGACTTTCACAAGAACTCAAAGCTAAGAGTTTGTTTTGAGTTTCAAAGGAGATTTTGGACGTAAACTCAGTGCTGCTGGAACTGTTAAGATTTTGGCAACTCTTGGAGATGGACTAAATGTATTTTGCATGAGGAGATGGACATGATCTTTTGGGGACCAGGGACAGAGAGTTATGATTTGAATCTAGAATGCCCGTAAAGCCTCAGGTATTTGGATGCTATGGACTCTCTAAGGACTCCATATGCTCTTAAGAGGTGGGGCCTCGTCAGCAGGGGTGGGCCATCGCTAGAGCTTTACCCGGATCTGGTAGAGCCCTGTGCCTTGATCCAGAAGGAGCCGACCACAAGGACATGACCTAGAAGGGTACACACCAACCCTGCCCTTCCTCATTCATTCTGCTTCCGGCTGTGATGCCAGGAATGGCTTTTCTCTGGCTAATTTTCTGCCAAGCTCTTCTACCATACCAGCCACCCACGAACAAACTGAGGCGCTCTGAAGCTACAAGCTAAAATAAACTTTCCTTTCCCTAAGTTGCAAATGTATGCTAATATGTCCCAGCATCAAAAAAAGTGACTAAGAGTAGAGTTTGTAGCCTCTGTGCACCTATTTAATCACTCTACTTAAAGAAGGTAGAGTGATTCATTACTGCTGATTTTGGAAAAATAAATTAGGAATGCTTAGATGAGTCTTGCCTCTCCTCCTAGGTGTTACCAGCCTTTATAGAGTAGAGATTTCCCTCTGCTCCATCACGCTCCCCTGGTAAATTGCATGTGCTTTTATCTCCTAGCTGTATGGTCCACCATGACTAAGTATTGCCTAATGGGGATGGTAAGTGTGCCAAATACAGTGGATTGGGAGCATGCCTGTTTAACTATTCAACAAAACATCTTTAGCCTTTATCTATAATACTCATGATGTTCTGATTACTGTTATCACTGACCTACTTTGTTTCTCATTTATTTCAGAAAGAAATGATTAAAAATTTTCTCGAAGAGAATTCAACCGTTGAGCTGTTTCAGAAATTCCAGTTAGCCTTATATTTGAATAATTCTACTATCAGTGTTCAAATAATTTGCCCTAATTTTTGTTTATTTTATAAATTGTTAGCATAAATTTTAAAATACTTTTCTTAAAAGGGGCAATTATGTTTTTATCATGCCTATCCTATTTCTTTCTTTTGTTTTTTGGTTTCATGATAGTGTTATTTTAGTGTTAAATTTATTTTTCTCCCTCTCTCCCTCCCTCCCTCCCTCCCTCCTTCCTTCTGTCCTTCCTTCCAATACAAACATAGATAGGCAGTTTTCTTGTCTTGGATTTTTTTTTTCATAGAATAAAATTACTACAAGGAAAGATTACTTAGTAGAACAATTGATATAATTTTTTTCACTATGCACTGGCTAATTTCTTCCTAAAAGGTTATATAATTGTATTCATAAAATTGTGTTTGTCTGTATTTTGTTAGTATTGTATTTTCTAATTTTAAATAAACTAATAATTATCAGGTGAAAATTATTACAAAATTAAAGGTCAATAACTTTTCTGGTGCTGCTGGCTGTGGGGTAGGCAAGTGCCCTACTATAGAGCTCCATTTTGGCTTCGCCAATAATAATTGTTGGTCATAACAATGTGTTATTGTTTTTAAAACTGTGTATATTTTTTGTTAATAATGAGGTTAAACAAATCCCTTAATAATTCACTATTAATTGTATTTTCTTTTACATTAATTGTTCATTCATATTGTTGCTTATTTAACCATTTGCCTTATGGTTTCAGCTGTTTAGTTCTGTTTCCTAAGATGTTTTTGTACAGTTAAAGATGTTTTCTCCTTTTATTGTTTTTACTTTCTTTCTTTTTTATTTTGTTTTTAATCCAATACTGGGGATTAGGCCCGGGTCTTTGACACTGGGCTACATTTCAGTCTTATTCTTTTCTTTTCTTTTAGTTTTGAAACAGTTAACAGTTGCTAAGTTGTTAAATTGCCCTCAAACTTGCCATGGCCTCCCAGAATAAATTATAAAATGTCGAGGGAAGATTATTTGTTCTTCCTAACATTTGTACAGGGAACAGGATGGATCGATAGATGAATAGAATCTACTCATTTGAAATCCCACTTGGAGCTCAGCATATGATAACACAACTCTGACATTTTTGCATGCTAAGGACCTTGAACTAAAGGAATCCAAGAAGCCTTACAAACAGCTTCAGAACCAGGGTGCCTCTGACCTTTTTCTGACCCTCTCTTCCCCCACCCCAAGTAAGGAGGGCCCAAGGTGCTTGCTCTGAGAGCGCCCTATTTGACTAAGAGAACTTCCTCAAGAAAGAACACGATTATCTCAGTTCCCTTCCTCACAGTCTTGGCAAACATTACCACCTCCTCCTCCCAGAGCAGCTAACTGAGACACGTCACCTGCAGATTAAGACAATCCTTGTTTATCGCACACCTCCTCCCCTGTCTTCCCGCTTCCTGTGGCTTCTCTCGCCCTCTCTCTTTGGAGCCATAAAGTACTGAAATTTTGCGCTGGAAGCACATTTTTAAAGAATCCGTGTATTAGAGCAGGATTTATCTTTTGGCTGTTTCAAAGACATAAAAAGGAAAGCAAATACACATGTGGTCAGGCCTGAAGGGGTGGGAAGGGCCTCATGAATTCTGAGAGGAGGTGGGAACAAGGCTACACCTGTCTTCTTCTGGCCCATGGCCTTGCTCACAAGTGACACAAGGAGAGTCCCCTTTCAACCAAGACTAATGGAAAGAATATATTAATACTCTGTTATTAATAGTTTATGAAATACGGTGTAGCTGACAATTATTGTAGTGTTCCCTCTCCTACTTTCTTTCCCTTTTTTTTTTTTTTTTTTTTTTGAGACAGGGTCTCTGTAGCCCAGGTTGGTCCTGAACTTACTATGGAGTCCAAGCTGGCCTTGGATTCACAGCAATCCTCCTGTCTCAGCCTCAGGAGGGCTGGGATTACAGGTGTGTGCCACGATGCCTGGTGTATGTGGTGCTGGGGAATCGAACTCGTGTACTTAGAGGTAATTAGTGCTTGAATTAGAGCTTTCTAGGCAAGCACTTTAAGTGCTGAGCAACTCCTCCACCGGCCACTCCAACTCCTACTTTCATCTGCATTCAACTGTGGCAATTTTGAAGTACCACCTGACTTCATTATGACTGTCTGTGAAAGGAGATAGGAGTTTATGAAAATTACTCCCCCTGTTCCATTGATTCTGTTACATCCTACTTATATGAAGTACAAACCTTAAAGAAGTGCATGAAAAAAATTTGATCATTTTAGGTTTCTTTGGTATATCTAATAGGCAGGCTTCTCTGATTAAAAAATATCAGAGAAAATTGAGCAGCTCTTAAAATGGCATCGTTTGGAACAGAGGTATCCCGACTGTCCTTAGTACACTCTCTCCCCATAGTCAAACATTTACTTTTGTGTATAATGCACTCGAGCATTTCTTCAGCTAGGACTTTGAGCCGCTTGCTTAGGAGGACTGCAACATATGGTTTTCTTCTTCCACTTTTTAATATTTTGGTCTCTGGTGAATCCACATACAAAAGCTTCCTTCCTTTAGACGGAATCCACAAATGAAAGGCTTTTCTTTTTCTGATTGCAGATTAGCCTGCCAAGAAAAAAACACGAACTGGAGAACATCATTTTAATTTATTGATGGGATACAGATGACAAGGAAGTCTGTCCTCTCTTAGGCCTTTGGGAATGCTCCAGGCTGACCCAGCGCGGCTGAGTTCATACAGCAGAGACAGACTTTGCCAAAAACCCAAGCCAATAGTCACTGCAAACCTCTGAACCAAAACATTCCTTTAGTGCTAGAGTTTCCCTATAATTTGTGTAGATTCCCTTTTTGTCAATGAAGCTAGCAGTGGATAACTAGCTTAATGTAATCAGACAAAACAACTGTACCGTTCATTCGGTGATTGGATGATAGCTGGGCTGCGTGCTTTATGGTTTCCGTTCTTCATTCTTTTCTCTCTTCTCAAGTCCTAAGAGACAAACTCTGGGATGTTTGGCAAAGGGGAGGCCCTTGGTAAAAAAATATCCTGCCCTTTTTACTTTAGGATTGCTAGTAAGTTCTATTCTCAGAGGAAAAACATTAGATGCATGCAGCAGAGGAAGATCAGCCAAGGTTTTTGAAAAGGAAGTTTCGTTCTTATATACATTACCTTAGCATCACTTTACAGTTCATCTTACTCAAAATAAAAAAAAAAGTTTTACTGTTCTTATGTCTAACAGTATGTAAATTAATTTTTACTCAAGCTAAATGCTTGCAATGGATCTTATACAGATTAGCTTTTGAATGTATGTAAAAATTTACTAGAAGTGGAGTCAGAAAGATACAGATGTAAGTGGAGAGGAAGGCCACGCAATTACACTTAATCTGCTTTGAAGAGCATCTGGTAGATTAAATTACTGCATGCTAAATTGGGCTAATAATTGTTGTCTTAATACTATTTTGCGTTTTTTCAAATTGCTGTGTTTCTTAGACCAGTAAGAGAAGGGAGGGAAAGCTTCCTTGAGAAACCAGTAATATTATTTTAGGTTTGGTTGCTGATACTGCCTTTAATACAGAAAGGTGTCATTGCTGAATTGGTGATGCTGGCTGCCTCTGCTGTAGATTATACAGCCCCATGAGCCAGAATCTTAGTTGGAAGTGACATAGTTTGTGCTAGGTGAAGTAAAAGGGGCACTTTCTTTGCCGCCCTATCTTGAGTAGGAGAGGGGAGGGAGTCAAGCTATCTTCAGGGATCTCTGAACTCAGGAGTCTTGGGCTCTTTGCAAAGGTTCTGCCTTCTTCCTCATTATTTTGGCTTTTATTTTGGCCTGACATTTTTTTTTTCTTCTGGACCGTGTGATCCGCAGCTGAAATAAGGCTAATGAAAACGTCAGCCTCAGTTGCAATCTTGAGACCCAAACATTGAGAAAAATTACTCTTTCCTCCAACTCTGGTCTACCCGAGGGAGTACTGTGATTTGTCTAGCCATGGATGGTTTGCCTTGTCCTCAGTCAGCCACTTTGAGAACAGAAATCAGATTTTAAACTGCCCCAGCCTAGCTTGCAAAACTTTATCTGACTCTGAAGCCAACGATATACTTAATGTATCTAGAATGATGACAGAATGTCACGATGGACAAAATAAGCGCCGTTAGGAATTTCTATTTATGTTCCTCAGTTTATCTACTCAATCTTTGGAAATGTCATGGGCTGAGATTCTGCCCTGAAAATGCAGAGCTGACTGTACGAGTAGATTTTTGTTGTTGTTGTTGTAACGTTGAGAAGTAAAGACTGAATTACAAAGGAAGTGGTGTTTTCAGCCTTTGTTTTGATCTGCGAATTCAAGACAGTTTTAGCGTGGAATTGAAGTTAGGTCCCTGTGCTATGGTTTAGGTACAGATTATCCCCCCAAAGCTACATGTATTTGGATGTAGCGGGATAACTGTGGAACCATGTGCTGTTGGGAGGTGAGGCCTGTCTGGAAGAGGTGGATTGTGACCATTGGAGGGATTGTGTTAACTTGTTGAAATTGGGAAATGTCTAGGATAGAGCTTTCAGGTGTGTGTTATTGACTTGTCGGCCTGGACGTGAGGGAAGGGCACCCACCCTGGATGTGGGGGCTGTCTCGGTAGCTTGAGCTAAGTACAGGAAGGATGAAGAAACACTGTTACAGCTTCTTCCTGGGAAAGGTCTGGCCTTGCCTGAGTCTCCAGACATAGACTTGATCCTGCTTTGTTTAGTTTCTATCCACAATGCCTCTAGTAGCTCTCTAGCCTCTGCCACGTGCTTTCACCGTTGCCAGCTGCCCATAAATGGATTGTGTGAGAGCTTTTGAAACTGTGAACTAAATAAATCTTTCCTCTTTCAATTTGTGGATTTTGGGCATTCTGTCACAGCAATAAGATAGTTGCTGAGACGCCCTTTTCTATTCAAAAGAAACAACTGTAGGTTTTGTTTCTTCTCTATGTTACAATCTTAGTTACTTTCTCCATGCCGGGACAAAATATCCAACATCCATAACTTAAGAACAGAAAGATTTATTCTGGCTCACAGTTTCAGAAGGTCTCACACAGTCCATTCAAAGATGGCTGGCAGCGGGGCAAGCACATGGCAAAGGCCTGGGGAGCTGCTTACCCCAGTACAGAGAGAAGCCAAGTGAAACAGGAGTCAAGTCAGTATCTGGAGACTCATGCAAGGCCAGAACATTCCCAGGAAGAAGCTGTAACAATGTTTCTTCTTCCTCTTTTAATTACTTTAGGCAGCCACTTCCTGGCCACACATCCTCACCTAGAGAGGGCGCTCCTCCTGTACTTCCTGTCCCTCAAGTCAGCTCACTTGAATGCTCTGCCCTGGGTGTCCCACATTCTCAACAGGTTGATATAATATTTCCCATCAAATCTCAAGCATCTGCACCTCCCAGCCAGGCCACACCTCTCGATATCACCCAGTTCCACAGTTATCCTACTCTGCCCAAATACAAGAGGCTTGGGGTAGGAGCGATACTCCAGATCCAAACCATGGCAGTTACCCCATGAGATATTATTACTTAGCCACATTACTTTAAAATAATAGTCTGACTTTGCTAATTATTAAAGTGGAAGCCAAGTTGGCTTGAAAGGGTGCTGCAGTGTGCAGGATAGAAAGGGAGGCTTAAAACCATTATCTTGCTCTACAGCAGGACTCAGAAACTTTTTTTTTTTCCTGTAAATAATCAGAAAAAAGTTGGGGCGGGGGGAAGGTTATGGGACATACAATTTCTACTGAAAGTATTCAAGTCTGCTTTTGAATTGACAAAGCAGTCATTCAAATTATGTAAATAAATGGGTGTCCAGTAAATTTTTTTTATAAACAAAGAAGTGAGTGGCAGCTTGTCATCTCTGACATACATAGTTCGTATTAAAAAGAATATAAAATGAATTATTAAATACATTTATTACCAGTTAGAAATGCTCCTACATGACAAGAGTAAGTTCATAGAAATACCTTGATCAGAACATTGGCTATTAAATATAGCTAGTAGAAGTTTAAAATAGTAATTCTTAGCAAAAGTGTAACAGTTATTAAACTATTTCCATGATTAAAAAATGCTTGCAGATGCACTGCTTATATTATGTTAAAATTTCCAGAATGAACACAGCACTCACTGGAATTCAAATCTAGCATTCACCTTCGGAATCAAGAAGGTTTCTCACAGGTGGTGTGTATACCTAACTTTTTACCTGTTTTACTTCTGGGACAAAAGAGTTGCTGGCAACATATTGTTCTTGCACTTGTATTGCTGGAAGCCATGTGAATATGCCATTATTACTCAACATTTAAAATATATCTCAATTTGAAACATGAAACCTTTTATGAACTGAAAAACTTGGAAATCTTTCAAGCAGAGGATTATATTTACAATATAACTTTTATTATTTCTATTATGTCTCTTTATTTTAAGCATTTCTTAGGTACCTATAAAGAATCACTTTGGGACCAGTCTTGAACGTTTCTTAAATGTGATGATTATATCAAATAAGAAAATATGTTTTCCATATTTCATTAATTCTAAGATGTACACTCTTTTACATTTTAGCCTCGTGGACATTATGATTCTTCTGATGATGAATGGTGTTTTGCAGATTCCTGCCTACCAGGTTATAACCATGTGACAGTTGGAATTACCTGTGTGGAAATGGCCTGAAAACTCTTTCTTGGAGCCTTATGGTAAGATCCAGAAAGTGAGCAGCAAATGTGTGGTATGCAGGTCATTGTCATGAAAGAAAATCCTTGAAGCAATGGTGGACTTCTCCTTCTACTTCTCCTCCTCCTCCTCTTTCTCCTCCTCCTCCTTCTCCTCCTCCTCCTCTTTCTCCTCCTTCTCCTCCTCCTCCTCCTCCTTCTTCTTCTTCTCCTTTTTTGAGACAGGGTATCACTCTGCTAATGTGCAACATGAATGATTAATGTTTTCAATATCTTTAGTTCAAGATCAAATACACATGAACAATCATCAAGGCTAGACTGTGATCACCATTATGTCAACCTTAATATCACTATTATGTTTTCCTTTCAATATTTTTAGTGATTTGTTAGAAATATTTTCACACTTTGGTGTCAATAAGGATATTTTAGATTCAATTAATGTGCATCTTGACTGTAGGATTTTATAGCTGCAGTATCTTGCATTTTAATCAATTAGTTAATTAATTAATTTTGAGACAGGATTATCACTCTGTAGTTATTAGGGTTATCACAATTGTCCTGCCACAGCATCTAGAGTGCTGGAATTACAGGTATGTGCCACTAAATCCAGCTTATGTTATATTGGGGAATTGAACCCAGTGCCATTACCTTGCCAGGCAAGTGCTTTAACAGTTGAGCTATTCCCTATGTTTTTTATAGCCAGACGGGTATATTTTGGGAAATGATAATCGTCAGTATCTAGTATCTTAGAAGTAGAAACAAATGTGAATTTTGGGCCTAAGTGTCTGGAATAGGTCTATTTGTTCTTTTAGAGACTAAGCCTTCAGTGAACTTGGGAACTGTTATTTTTTCTCAGGAGATAATTTTGTGGTAAGAATCAAACATAAAGTCTATCATAATTCAGCATTGTCAGTCGCATGGCAACCTAGGTTCTGAATATGCCTTCATTATCGTGAAGTGGATGGTATTCTTACCCTGGAATATCTAGCAAATCAACTAGGAGGAGAAGCAAGAATTGGGTTAAAATAGCACTGGGAGAACAGGCAATCACACATTATGCACATTAACAGAAATAGCAGAGATCTGAAGTGGCACCTGACTGTTCATTAACATGATGTAGAATGACATCACAGGCTGGAAGAAACATGCTGTTATCAGATTTATAACTTCTGTCTGTGAGCCTCTGATTACCACATCCTTCGGAGTTCTGTTATCATCAGTGCAAGTTTCCTAGTGGTTTAGAGAGTATCATCTTACCAGAATCCAGGACAGCTACTGGCCAGACTTCTCTTGCTAACACATCCATGTTGATGCTATTATGATGGTTTCAGTGTTTTTTCTGGCCCTGCTACTGGTGTATTCATGAGAAAGATGTTGGCTTGAAATAGGATCCCTGCAATAATTAGTAATATATTCCTATTTGAAATATAATGGTTCATTTGTTATAATTTATTTTTTGTTTTAATTACTTGTGGGAAATAATGTGAACTTTCATGCTTTAATAAACTGAGAAAATTTTCTTTCCTTTGGCAACTCAGAAAGCTAGCCTTAATTCTATCCTGTAAATGAATTGTCAAATTCTATTTTTATAAATGTGAATCAATAGATTAATTACAATTAGGATGAAATGTTTTGGTGTCCAAATAACTAAAAGCTACCAGTAGCTTTGAAACCAGAGAGAAGAGTAAGCTAGAAGAATTTTAATGAACATGCTAAAAAAATAAAAAGCCTAAATTTCTTGATGGCAAAAATCTGAATTCGATGTCTCTGCTGAAAGAGGGCTCAGGAGGAAATAAGGAATACACCATTGGGAACAGGAAGAAGACTCTTATTTAGTGCCAGAGAGTTTAGCAAAAATTTAGCTCTCATTAAGTGCAAAGCAGAAATTGGACATTACGAACTTGGTCATAAAGTCAAGGGCATTTCTAGGCAAAATGTTGAGGAAGACACGTCATTGCCTCCTCTTGCTCATGACCAGAACAAAGTGGCAGAGGTGACGGACGTACACAGTTATGTTCCGGTGTATCACCTGTCTCACTGGAGTTTCTTACTGTTGTCTGCTTTGAGAAACCCAGATCCTGTAAGTCCTACCGCCTCTATCTACCAACAACCCGAGACAATGTCAGAAGTGACATTTACCTCTGTTGAGCTTTTGTTGGGAACCAAACCCTGGCAGCAAAAGATTCAAAGTCGCTAATTTTCCTCAAGTGAAATCGTTAATTTTTTCCCAGTTTTCTCTAGAGCTGGATTCTACAATTTAAATGTATCCTCTTAGTTACAAGTGTTGGATACTTAGTCCCCAGGATAACACTTTTGAGAAGTTAGGCATTTATAAAGTAACAGGTCCCTGTAATTGCAGGACTGAGTTTGTCACATCAAGGGTGGGGCCCTTTTATCGATAAGCTCAATTCGTTCTCTCATTCTTACTCAGCACTATGATGCCTCCCACTAGGTTAAAACACAGAAAGAAGGTCACGACGATACACATGACCCCTGAACCTTGGACTTGCTGCTCCCCAGACCTATGCATCGGATATATTTCTCTTTGTAATCAATTATCCAGTCTGAGGTAATCTGTTAACAGAAGCGTAAAATGAACTGAAACACTGAAGAAAGGAGAGTTTGTGTCTTTCTGTATCCCATGTGAAAATTCAATTTACAATCGGATACGATTCAGTTTTCACTGCGGATGCCGATATTCTAGCTACCCGGATGGCTATGTGCACAGCGACTTTCTCCCTGCATGTGTTTCTTTTGATTGTTGAGTGCTAGGCACGTCTCTGTTCTGTTGAATGAAGAAGGAAACACTTCTATCTAGAGGGAGATATGGAGGCTGCTTCTAGAGGTGGAATTCCATGTGTTTTAGGATTTTGCTCGTCCTGGAATTTTGGAGAGACAAAGCTCTAGATTTGTCCTTGCTGACGAAATGGAAGCAGATCAGCATACCTTGATTGATTCGTGCCACACTGACTCGCGCGAGGTGAGATGAAGGGTTGAATTGGTTGTGCGCTGTTGTGTGTGTGTGCCCTTCTGGAATGACACTCAAAACTGACGAATGGCCATCCTATCTCTGTTCTTCTGTAGGCCATTTTTTTCTTAGATGTGTTCCTTTGGCCTTATTGAACCTGCTGTACAGTTGGGCCTCTGAGTTCGTGGCTTCTGCCTCTGTAGGATTCCATCAGTTGCAGATCCAAACTATTTGAGAGAGATAATTTTATCTGAACTAAACATGTCCCAACTTTTTGCTTGTTCATTATTCCCACAATAACACGGTTTAACTACCATATATACAGCATTTGCAATGATGATGCAATACATAAGCATGTACCTGATTTATATATTTTTGTTTCTTAGCCTTAAACTTTTTTTTAAAAGATGCTTGCATTTTAACCACTTCTTTCTACCTTTTGAAAATGGTTCTCAGGAAAATCTACTACTGAGATAAACTTGAAGTAATATGAACACAACTTAGATGTGAGCAAATTCTGTACACAGAGCAGCTGTTGCTCAGCACTTTTTCTTCTGTTGCATCTCTCCTTACCCTTCTTGGGGATCAGGAAACGTGAATGTGAAGGACTCAATGTTCTTTGAGATATTGTCTCTGTCTGGCTACGACTCAGTGACTCAGTGAGTTTACAACAAGGAGAGACGCTAGAATATTCCTGTGAAACCTCCCTGTGAGCAGAGGTTGCTATGTACGTATCTGTGTAAAACTAGTGTTGGCATCATGCAGGTATCAGTATTTATGATTACCTTTAGAGCTGTTGAAATATGTCTTAAGAGAAAAAGGAACTATTTCCTTTGCAAAAATGTATCTGGAATATAACCAGAGTTCTTTCAAAAACAAGCTAATATAAGCTGTTTTATGCTCTAATATAATTTATCTACTTCAGCTTTAGTACTTTTCCTCATATAATCTAAGTATAAAAAATAAGTATTTGAAACAGAGGAACTTTCAAACTATCTGAAAGTCGTTTGCTAATATATGCTGCACTGGTGAGGATTTTCTGTAGCAGAGCTTCTCCATCCTGGATGCACAGCAGGAGATAAGCAGTGGGCGAGGAGCAAAACTTCCGTATGGTCAGCTACTCTCTGTCATTTGCGTGACTGCCTGAGCTGTCTCCTCTCAGATCAGTGGTGGCACTGGATTCTCACCCGAGCCTGTGGGCTTCAGTGAACTGCACACTCTTCACGAGGATCTATTCCTCATGATCTGAGGGGGCACTGAGGTGGTGATGCTAGTGCTGGGGAGTCACTGCAAATGCAGATCACCTGGAGCACAAGAGGTGACAGCACCCAGACCGTAGTAAACCAATAACCAATCGTTTGCAGACTGTCATCAAGTCTCTATCAGACTCCATCAGTGATCGGCAGGTGACAATTAACTGCACCACGCATGCAGCAGGCTTTGAAGTGACCGGGTGAGTTGTTGTATTTCAGTTTTAAAGCTGCGCCTGGTGGCAGCCTTTACATCAGAATCGGGCACTCATTTTGGTCTGCAGGTTGCCCACCCAGTGTTTTATTTACTATTTCAATCTGTGCCTATTTTCTGCCTTGGGCACTTATAGTAGTCACAGTTTTTGAAGCCCACAAGTTAACCGTAGCTAAAATTAGCAAAAAAGAAATGTCACAAGAAAGCTGCTTCTAGAAGGGTGAAAGACCCAGTGCAGACACAGCAGATGACTCTAAGACTGCCAAGGAAAAGAAAGCTGTGTGTAAAAGAAAACTCCACCTTCCAGTTAGGTTACAAGTTCATTGCAACAGGTGGTGCACGGTCTCCAAGTCGGCTTTGTGTAATACGTGCTGACTGGCTAACCGGGGAGGCCGTAAAACCTTCAAAATCGCTTTCCCATGTGGGAGTTGAGTACACTGAGTTAAAAGACAAGACTTTGCCCCTTTCACAGGAAAAAGTGTAAACATGAAAAGTTACTGAGGCCATTCCTTCACCTGGCCTTTCTGTGCTGAGAAAACCATGCTGCGTGCCTAACCACCTTGCTGAAGTTAAGAAGACTTTTATTGCTGGTGATGAGTTGATTCTGCTTGCTGTGAAGAACTTCTGTTGGGAACTTTTTAGGAAAGACTAGAATTTCAAAAGTGGTGCATGCTTCTCTTTTGGCTAGCATTATTACTAGAAGAATTGAAAAAAATAACAGGATATCAAAGATCAATTTTTAGAAAGGATTATTGGGGCACGTTGGTATGTAGTACAGGTTGACACGGGCACTGAGGTTGACAACAGGTGGCCATGCTTTTTCCATGTGATATGTTTCAGTAGGATGGTCAAGACCTATTTTATGTGCACTTTTGTGGCCAACCAATACCACAATAGCAGAACTATTCAAGGTTTTGAATGATTACATATCAGAAAAACTAAAGAGGCCTGGATGGAGTAACTCCCACGACTGAAAGGCTTTACTACTTGGGTCAAAGAGGTCACTTCTGAGTTTCTGCATCCATGAAGAAATGCTGGCTAATTCAAAAAACCACCTGAACTTAACACCACTTGCCTGGATGTGGTTATAATTAGCAACTACAATAACCTATAAGCCAGTAACTCATGCCGATTACTGCAGCCTGGTGAGGAGATGGATGTGGAGCACACAAGTCTCCTATGCACAGAAGTGAGAGAGCTTTCTAAAGGTAGATCCCTGGCTAGAGTTTTCGAGTTATGTGAGTGGCTCCAGAGATTTCTTTTAGAAAAAGTCACACTGGCATTTCAGTGACATTGAATGAGTTACAAAACCTGCTTCCATGGGTGACATATTCAACCTGCTTAACGAACTCACTTTCTCATGTCTGGGGAGAGTGGCAGCTGCTTCAAATTAGCAGATACAGTAGCCATCTTCAAAGCCAAGCTGGAATCATGGAGAGGGTGACAAACATTGGAATTTTTGATGTTTTAAATATTAGCAGAGATTTTGAAAGAGACTGAGCCAGGGCCTCTTTCTCCTAGCTGGTGCATGAACACCTGCCCCAGATTTCAAAAGAGTTTAAGCATTACTTTCCAAATACAAAGCTCTTCCCACCTCCCCCCTCTACCACCCACCCCTGCCCAAATAGGCAGGAATGGGTAGATGGGCAAGTGTGAAAAAGCCAGGTGAACCGGCTTTGTACCAAGAGAGGATCAACTGCTTGAGATTGCAAATGGTGGTGCCTTAGAAGTATGTTTTAGAAACTTCCAAATCTCCATTCACACTAGATTACAGTGAAGGTAGAATATGGTAAGATTGCCACAGAGACACTGAAAGGCCATTCCCAACATCCTGTCTTTGTGAAGCAGGTTTTGGCAATGACAACAAGCAAAATGAGATTATGAAGAAGACCGGACATAAACGACACACCGTGGGTGTCACTCTTTTCTATTACTCACAGGTGGGGTCACCTAGTTGCAGGAAAACAAGATCAGGGGACCCGCGGCTTCTGCATCATGGAGAAATCTATTATTATTTCATTATATGTTGTAATACAAGAGTAAATTACACAGAGTGAATGTCATGTACTCAAATCATCTCAAACCAACTCGTATACAAAGATGAACAGATGAGGGGGAGAGAGGGAGAGAGGAAAAGAGAAAGAGAAGAGAGAGAGAGAAGGAGAGAGAGAGAGAGAGAGAGAGAGAGAGAGAGAGAGAGGTAACCCTTATCAAAAAGAATCAGCTGAGGCCAGTTCATATTTCCCAACGCTTTCAAATGCATGTGATGAGCCTGAACAAACAACCCCCCCAAGTCCCCTACTATATTCGTGTGGCAAGTGAGTCTTCCTGAGCTAGGCTGATACTGAGCTCACAGCGAAAAAGGTCCTGGGAGTGAAGACTCGGAAGTGGTCGAACCAAGGAAGGAGTCAGCAGCGAAGAGAATTACTCTCGTGTGCTGGAAAGTTGTAAGCCTTTCTTATATGTAGTTGCAAAGGAGTTTATTAAACTTTGGTCTACTGAGCTCTACAGTAAGAAACATATAAGGTTGGAATGATAATGTTCCTGGAGATTTCTTTGAATATTCACTAGAGTCCTATAACAAAGAAATTACTTCCCCCCCGCTCCCGGAAGTTGAAAAGAGAGAAAAATGTTATGCTAAGGAATAGTATCTGCCTATAGACTTATCTCAGTTGACTTGACATCTGGCTCTCTGGTTTCTCCACAGCATCAGAAATGCTAAATTCATAACTTCCTGGCTGAGGTTAACATAAGCAAAACCAATAAGACTGGAGAGTTGGCTTGAAATACAATAAGGATATAGAAGAAGCCTGATTTCCCAGTACCCTTCCCAGTTTTTCTCTAGATACTTGTCCAATTGACAAAACTTAATATTCTTGTCTTTGTGAGACATCTCAGAGGCAGCCATTTTGAAGAATTACACTATACTTACCTTGTCAGTCGTGTGACTTTGAGTGGACGCCACTATATTGGAACTAGAAGTCCATGCAGAACACCAAAGCTGGGTTGGTAAGAAGCAATACGTGTAGGCCCACATCTGGGTTTGCCAACTCTTAATAAAACTTTATCAAGGGCTTGTAGTTAAAAGCATAGTTGGGAAATGTGGGCTGAGAGCAAACAGATAAGAACTTTCCTTAATTTCTTAAAGGAACAATATTGCCAACAAAGCATAGCCAAGCCTCTCTAAAAATAGTGTCTGTCCATTTAACTCTTCGATCCATATATGTACCAAAATTCACACTGTTAGAATGTTGTCAGCAACCAGACAAGTCACTGTGAGGGGAACGCAGACTATGAAAGATCTCATTGAAAATTATCCTAGAAAAGGCCCCTGTTGGGAATGTTTAGAAAGCACCAATCATTAGCTTTGTTTCTGTTTTTCTTGTGTGTGAAAATTTACCCTGCTTTCCCTCCACTAATAAATGTGTGATTTTTGTGAAGCAGACAAATTACCAGTTAGCTCTAGGGCTTGAACCATCCTTCTTGGAAAAGTCTCCCCTGACACAGACATGCCAGGCTAGATGGAGGAACTAAAAAGGCCTTTAAGTTTTCTCACGTGTGAAGGGAGAGTATGTATTTCATATAGGCATAAGGCGTTTTGAAAGTATGTGTATGAAATGAGATAGTTTGGAATACTGAGGACTGTTGCTGAGGTGAGGTCATAGATGCCATAGGCAGAAATGAAGACTTTAGGACAACCACCTGTTGGCTCTCTCCTCATCACCTGTCACCTACTTCCCTTCACCTCACTGACAATTTCTACTCTGAAGACCCTGGAGGGTTAGCCTACCCTACCACTGATCTGATTAGAGAATAGATCTCATTAGAGAAGCCACAATTCCTAAAACTTACCTCACTTCTAAAGCATTCGACTTAAAGAGCCAATGATTTTTTTTTGATAATTTCAGCATAATGGTTAGATTTCATTTTTATTACATAAAGATAAAAACACACAGAGTGCCAATCTATTTCTGAAAAAAATCCTCTCTCAATTTTTGTCTCCTTCTAGAGAGCATTTTCTTATCTTTTCCAACACAACTCCAGTTGTGAAAAGTGCAGTATTTGTTTGATGTCTGTAATTATTTTCTCATTTATCCCAAAGCACACTGCTTTCTGCTTTCTGTCTTTATCACTGTACAGAAACAGCTATTGACATGGGCATAAATGGTGTAATAATAGTCAAATCAATGAGCAATGCTCAGTTCCTAACTTGATCAATTTCCATTGATATCAGTTGACTCCAACTCCTCTTCCTTTTTTTTTTAAAAAAATCTTTCTTGACCACTTTGCAGAACTCATTGTAAAAAAAAAAAAACTGTCAAAAACTTCCACTCAAGCTTTTTGCTCTCTTTTCTTATGCCTATCAGTTATTTTTTTTTTCTAGTTTGGTTGACGATATTTCCTTTATCTATTGACTTTAAGTGAGTCAAAACCTAAGATACAGCTGCTTACATATAAATACTTCCTATATACATGACAATCATGGAATTCCTCCCTCTTCTGATCTGTTTGTTCCCAATCAGAACTTGTGGTTGTGTCTTGAACCTTTATTTTAATCTCTGACAATCTAAATTTGTTATTTTTATCAGTCCTTGCATTTGCTGAATCTCCACTTATCATTGCCTTGCTCGATTTTCCATCTTGCATTCATTAGGCATTCTTTGTCCTATACTGAAAGTACAACCATAATTCTTTCTGTAGGCTTTCAAACCCCAAAAGAAGGAAAAGAGAATAGAACCGAACAGGGTTGTTTTCTTTTTTACAATGTCTAGCCCACCTACTACAGGTGGATAGAGAAGCAACAGTTACATCTGAGAAAGCAAGAGGAAGACAGAAGAGTGGCTTCCTAAGGGCAAGACAAGTTTTTATGTTCACGCAGTCGTCATTTTCAACCGGCAGCATTGATTAGATGTTAAAATGCACAGGTGCAAGCACGCGCGCTCACACACACACACACACACACACACACACACACACACACACAAAACTTAGGGAATACTGACCCTCACTGGGTGCCTGGATTAAGGATCTACTTCTTTAGGACCTGTAACCTCAGGATGTTTCTGGGGGAAGATGGAGAAACCTTGTGTTTAGAATTTATATGACAGAGTTAGTGGCAGATAATTTCCTTTACTGTGTTACTTTTGAGATGACAGAAATCTGTTATTCTTCATACTTTAAAGGGAGAGATTTCTGGAAGAGAATAGGAGGCCTGAATCTTGGTTTAGAAAACCAAGGTAGATCATAATCATTCAAAACTGCGGCTCAAAAGAAAACTGCTGCTCAAGAAAAATGATTTTCTAAAAGCTCAATTTGTCCAAGGAAACAAGATAGAGTAATTAAAGTCGAGCCAACTCATTAAGAAAGAAACTGCAGTTCAGAATCATTGAATTTACTTTCTAGACTTCTTTTCCTAAAGTCATCTCTTAAATTACGGTGGTCTCCAGATGTCCAGCTTCGACCCACTGTTCTCACGCTGTGAGCTCCTCCAGCGTGATCTCATTTCCTTTAATGATTTCAGCTCCTGATGACTTCAATTCTCTATCTTTATCCTTGACATTTCTCACAGAGTCTTCCATCTGTCTTCTCTCTGCCTTTCATAATATTATCTTAAAGTCTCAGACTCAACTTAATTAGATCTTACCCATCCCAGTCATCTGCCCACTATTATTAATTACTACTAATCTATTTTCTGTTGTATTTTCAAGTACGGACAGCTACTTTATACAGACTGCAAGCCATCGCTTGTGACTTCTTCTCTTTATTTCAGTATCAGAAATTCTGCTGAACTCCTCTTTTTCAACAATTTCCTCTCCTTTGTACCATACTGCCTCTTTTGTTTTAGTTCAGGCACCTACATTTTTTATGTCATTATTATGACAACCTCTCTACTGGTCTGTGTGAGTCAGAAATTGCATTATGAGCAATGTAGTGTGATTTTGGCTAATTCAAACAGAAGATAAATTTTCATGCAGGCTTAAGAAGACTAATAAGATCAGCTAGATAAGAAACAAACTTGGAAGACTGGAAGAACAACTGAAGTCCAGGCAGGTGGAGCCAGAGCCAAGGTGAAGTGTTGGAACAATCTGTTTAGGATGTCACTACCAGCACTGACACTGAAGACAAGTGTACCCTTCCCATCTCTGGCCCTGAGGATATGCCAGCCTCCAAACAATGCTGTTGTTAAGTGCCAGAACTAAGTGTCCTTTCAAATTGTGTACTCCAGATTAAAGTGCTGAGTTCAATCAATCAATCTGGCTAAGCCTAAATTGTACCTTCGGTGCTATAGGATAGGGAAAAAGAAATACGTTCTTTATTTACTGCAGCAGGAAATAGAGTTTGTTTTCTCTAAGTTTTGTATGATGGGCCTTTATCCTTAAGTCCGAAATACTGAATTGACTGGGCAGTGACAACAGCAACAACAATTAAAGGGAATGCGCAATCGGTGGTCTCTTCTAGTCATTTGCTCTCTAATCAGTCTTCTTCCTTGGAAAAGAGGAGGAAGAAAGAAACAAAAGTAGCATCCAGAAAGCTGTGATAAGGAAGCAACTGAGAAAGGGTGACTTCTGGTGGTAGCAACATGACGTAGGCACGAGAAGAAATGGGCACACCCCATCCTCTTGTGGTCCCATTACCATTTCCAACCCCACCCAAACTGTTGTTGTTAGTCTTTGTTTTACAGACGCAGTGGCCATTTGACAGGCCTGGACTCTGCAAATAGGTTTTGGCTTTGTAGATCACTGTCTTTTTGAAACCTTTTCCTCACTTGACTCGACTTTCACCACTCTGTTTGCCTCTCACCTCACGGCGGGGCCCACCCGCATCGCAATTTGCACTGTCAACCATTTCCTTCTGCTTGGAACAGTGGCTTCCTTTGGCTTCAGTGGCACCAGCATCTCTGGTTGAATCACCACTTTAAAGGATATTCAGCCTTGTTCACGTTTCTCTTGTTTTTTGAATTGTCAAACGTCCTGGTTCCTTCAGAAGCTTTTTGTTGGATTCGTCTTCATTGCCTAAATGAGGTACAATCCAGTGGGAGTCGACAGGATATCTACACATAAAAATACGGATGAAGAAAAGTAAAGCATAATAAGAGGATGAAAATCATCTGAAAAGGAAAATAATTTGATGTAGAAGTCAGGAAAAGTCCTGAGAGAAGTAAAGTAAGGTTGTAAGTCACAATTTGGAGATGGCCATTTTGGGGAGATGACACTGGCATGTGCAAAATGAAGCAAGAAATGTATCTGTACTGAAAAGAGAGAGAGGGAGTGGGAGGAAAGGAGTTGAGTAAAGAAATATCAGATTAGTTAGACTGAGGAAGCCTGTGGACTGTGGCTTTCCTTCAGATCTTTCTCTGAGTTGGATGAAAAACTACACGAAAGTTCTGATCAGTGAGGACCTGTTAAGACGGCTTCAGGGACATTGATGGGAGGAGGAGGGAACTGGGAACTGAACCCGAGAACAATCAAGAGGCTATTGATATTGTTCTGTTAGAAGTGATGACACTTTCGACTGTCTATTGGTGGGAGAGACCAAGAGAACTGGTCACATTCTGAATATATTTCAGTAGCACTGACAAGATTTCTTGGAGGGTTAAATATAAAATCTGAGAATAAGAAAGAAGTCGAAGATAGGTTTAAATTTGGGGAGGGAACAATTGACAGAATAGAATTATTGTTAGCTGAAGGAAGGTGACTGGGGAATCAGCATGGGGGAGAAGAAGTCAGAATAATCAAAATTTTGATTTTTGTTGAACATGGTGGCTTCAATCCAAGCTACTCAGGAGACTGAGGCAGGAGGATTGCAAAAAAGCTACTTTTGGGCAAATTAGTAAGACTCTGTCTCAAAATAAAATAAAATGAAACAAAATAAAAGGCAGAGGTTGTAGTTCAGTTATAGAGCACTTGTCTAGCAAGCTTGAATCCCTGATGTCACCTTTTAATACCATGAAAAAATTGGTTTTACATACTTTTTTCCCACCCACTTCTTAGATATCTACGTACAGATGTCAAGGATTTAAGTGGGCATGTGATTCAGAAGCTCAAAGGAGAAACATATGGTAGAAATACACATTTGATGATGATCAGATGATATTTAAAAGCATGAAACTAGACAAGAATCACCTGTATGGGAGTTTCAATCAGTGAGGTGACTGAATTAGTAAGTCAGAGTTCTTGTCTTTGTACAGTTTTCTCATGGGGCTGACCCCCACTTGATCTAGCATGATTTACTCTTAGTTTGCCTCTGCTGATGCTATCTTAAGCCCCAGCAATGTCAATCATGCCACTGACAGGAAAAACACTAAGAGGTCAGCATGGAGCCCGTGAATGACTCTGTCACTGAGTACCCACTGGAGCTAAAAGTAATAGAATATTGGAAACTTCTAGTTAAAAAATGAAATAGACTTGGTTAAAATGAGTAGAAGGATGTCTTTGAAGAGGTAGAACTTTATCCTGGAGCATTGCCAAGTTCTTTTAGTGGCTCACTGCTATGAAGGAATAAAGCAAGGTCATACCCATTTGAGGCTGCCTTGTGTGTTGACTTTTTGTGGTATGCTTGCAGGATTATCAGGTTAGACTGAACTTACAGTAGATGAGTCCATCTGTCTCACTGGTGGCCTTTTCATGATACCCAAAAAGACTCACACGAGGAATATGTGGGAATTGAAGCCTGGAATTATGTGGTTTGGGTCTTCTCCGCTTTGGCTTGTGGTAACCCTACGTTTTTTCCTTTCATTGCTGTTTATGTCAGTCAGCTTCCTACTACCATCACAAAATATCTGAGATAATTAGAGAAAGGTTGATTTTGGCTCACTGTTTTAGGGATTTTAATTCATAGTTGGACAGATTCGTTGCTTTTTAGATCTCTTGGGGGAGGGTGCCAGATGGCTGTGGTGGGATGAGGGTAGCATGAGGTTATCTCATGGCCAGGAAGCAAAGAGAAAGAGAAAATGGATTAAGGTCGGAAACTTCCATTTCAGAAAGGAAAGTGCTTCTGTTGGTTCTATTGTCCTATGGACTGTCCTTAAGATCCTACTTTCAAAAATTTATAGCCACCTTGAGAAAAAGCCTGTAGAACATGGATCTGTATGGAAAATTACCAATACTCAAATCACTGTGCTGTTTCTCTGTTGCTTTTGGCTAGCGTCCCTCTGGAGGTTGTGTGTCTTCTTGGTTTGAGCAGATGGTGCAGAGGATCATTTTCTGTGTCAGTGATGAAAATGGCACTATCCCTATTGGCATGGGCATTATAGAGATGCCAGATGAACAAATCCCACATTATCTTGGAGTTTGAGACCTAATCTCTGCTCATTGTCTTTTCAAAGGTCTACAGTAGCACATATGTATTTGGGAAAAGAACATGTTCGAATAAGTTAAATGAGTGATGAAACCTAGTAAGCAGTAAAACACAGATTTTTAAATTCAGTCTAATTGACAAAAGTCATTTAATTTTGCCTGCTGTCTTCAGTGATACCCTGGCTGTATCACAGTCCAGTGCAGGCACTGTCTTGCTCTCTGCTTAATCATACAAATCTTAAAATTCTTCTGCTTGCTTGTTGATTGTTGCAAAGAGGGAATATTTCTTCATATAGAGTTTTAGTTGAAAGTCCACAAAAAAGTGGAAAAGAACTTAACTAAAAAGACACTGAACATCCCATAGTAACTGAGAAAGCAGACAAAGAGATTTAGACTTGATACAACAAAAATCATAACCAAAAATGCATCCTGTAATCTAGAGGAAACATGGTGACCACTATTAAATCTTGGTATGTATCCCATCTGCACAGTGGTTCTTAGTTTTGGCTACCGGTGCTCTGCATTTTTCCATTCCTAAAAAACAAGTACTACTGAAGTTACCACCTTAGCATCAGTGCACATGCTTGGCTGTTCCTTCTTTATGTCAATACCTGATTTATAATATCGGGTAAGCGAAATTGCTTTATGCAGCTTTGAAAATGTGTTCATACCCTTATTTCAAAAAGGCTGGAGCCAAACCTGGAGGTACAAACCTGTAATCCCAGCACTCGGAGACTGAAGGAACAGAGTTTGAGACCAGCCTGGGCAGTTCAGCAATTTAGTGAGACATTGTCTCAAAAACAGTACCCCTCAAAAAGAAGGGAAAGTTGGGGAAATAACATAGTGCCAAAATTCTGGGTACCATCTTCAACATCAACAAAAGGGGAGGGGGGAGGGTATTATCCCAGTGGTAGAGAGCTTACTTAGGATGCACGGAGTTCTGAGTTTGATCCTTAGGACAGAAAAAACAAAATTCTAGTGAGTGTGTCAGTTAATGTTGATGGTCAGCTGACTAATTTGAGACTCTTGGAGAAGTACTTGGGTTACAGGACACTAAACTCATCAGTAAGTTAATTCATGTTAGGTTCACAGCTGCATGGGCTATTAGGATGTGCGCATGGTGGGAGGAAGTGGGTCACGCAGACATGACTTTGGGGACTATCTCTGGTTCCTGGCCCCTCCCCCTTCTACTTGCTAGCCATCGTGAAGGGAGAAGCTGTGCTCCACCACCTCTGCATGACTCGAGGCATCTCGCTGGGAGCCAGCAGACCATGGTGTGGAACCTCTGAAACCAGCAGCCTAATAAACCTCTCCCCTAAAACTGCACATGTCAGATGTTCTGATTTGGCCACAGGAAGACTGACTACAGTGAACATCTGGGACCTTTTTTTTTTCTTCAGTGGAATAGTCCTCCCATAAAGATTTGTAAGATTTGAATCTCTAAATGTAGAGAAGGTCAGACCCCAGGCAGCCAAAAAGTTGACAAATATCATAAAAGTATATGATTTGACTGCCTAAAATCAACATATACTTCCTTCTAACCTTATACTTTAGAAGAAATTTGCTTCCATATACAGAAAAAGTATTCTATGTAAAGGTGAAGACACACTTCCTAACATCAGGGAAAATTTTTGTAAATTATTGTATTAGCCCAAGTCCCATGCCTAGATTATACTAATTCATTCCTCTGTTTTGCCCTAATCTTGATCAAAGAGTCTTTCAACTCAAGATTCCCTTGTGTGGTGAACTACATCATATAGGAGATTGGAAAGGAGGAACTAAGAGTGGGTGGACAGTGTAAGTAAGTGTATGAGCTGGAAGCTCCTATGTGATGCCAAGAGAAAGTCTTTTTTACTTGTTTACAGAGGAAGGTTTGCAAAGACTCTCTTCCACCCTGCTCTGTTACTATTTCCCTTTCGTCCAACTCTGTCTCACAGGTGCCTGAAGGCAGTCCCTGAGCCTTTGACAAGTCTTTGCTCAATCTGTCCCAACCTTTCCACATTTCCTTTCCCCATGGGCATCATGTTGGATCAAGGTGTTGGACAAGCTCCATAGGCCCTGAATGTTTTCTCGTTTTCCCTCTTTTCTCCCTACAGAAGCTAACATTATTTACAATGCATCTTTGATCCTGTCTCTTCCCAGCTCCCAGTGATTCCTAATGACGTGGGAGAGAGCCCTCTGTCAGTGTCTCTGAAAGTATCCCGTTTCTAGCCTCAGGACTTTGCAAGCTCACCCCCTTTGCTTGGGGCATACCTGGCCCTCTCATCGTCCAGCTTCCCGGGTCTCAGCTGATCCTCACATTTTCAGGTCTCTATCGCACATTGCTCCCAAACTCAGGCACACAAGGGCTCCACCTCTTCACACCCTTGATTGTCACAGACATTGTTCCGATAATTTGCTAATTGTCTCTCTTGGTTAATTAATAATTTATTAAGGCTCATCTTGTCTCGTTGTTTCACAAGAAAATGGGCAGTGCGGGCCGTGTGCACTGCCGCCTTCCTGGTGCCTCAGACACTGACAACCTGACAAGTGGGTGGTTAAGAATCCAACAGGTAAGTGCTGACGAAACGAGTGAGTGGCAAGTTTCGGCCTTGGTCCTTATAAGGTCAGGCGTTGCACACGGCTATTTTCTGATTTCTGTTTTCATGGTAAGACTCCTCAATTATTTTATCTTCTGATTTCTTAGATAATTAAGGTTTGATTAAGAAAGTATGAATAGAATTTTACTAAAATACAGGTTTGAAGCTCTACTTTGCCACTAAGTAGGACAGCTTTACAACAGACCAAATATTATTTGTTTCCCAGCACTATACTCTGACAACAATCATTCTCAGCTAATTCGAGTGACCAAGAATCTATGCAATTTCCTCTGAGGAAAATTGTTCTCCTGAGAGCAGAAAGAAATATTTCATCCCCTTCACCTAAACTTAATCATTTTACCAGGATGTATTGCTTTGCACACTTGCTTTTCCTTTTTTTTCTTATAAAAAGCAACGGAATCTGCTATGCTAATCCTCTCATATTTAAGAATCTGCCTTTCAAACACATGATGTCCCAGGATGTGTATATTGAACCACCAGAAATAACTCCATGACATATTCTTCTTGCTTATTTCATACATATTTCCAACTTATGACTCACCAGTTTAAAGAAGACAAATGTGACCTAACAGCAAAACAGAGGACTTGATGTACTTGGGCCAGCGAGGAAGATGAGTCACTCACTGGGCTGCTGGCAGGTCAGGGGTGTGTGTCTCACAGGTTTCAATGACCCTCACTGTTCCCCGTCCATCCACTCTCACAAACGCACACACGCTTTGCACACACGCACATGCCCAGGACACTATGCGCTTCTTAGTCTAGAAGCTCTGCAAAGCTATATTTTAGGCTCGAATGCACGCACATAGGAAAGCAATGTCTCAGAGGCTACAACCTGACACGGGAACGTGCACGGGGGCCTCATACTCAGTCCTCGAACAGTTTTATTTTCCACTCTCCTCCCACCATCTGATTTTCTTACTGTAGCAAATGTCATTTCCTATGTAGTTTAGTAGGAGATGAGGTGGGATTGTTTTATGGTGAATTCTGATGCAGTTTCATGTTCTTCTTGAAAGATGTTTTGCTGCTCTTCTTCCTTTCTCCCTTCCTCCTTCCTTTCTTCCCTTCCTCCTTCCTTTCCCCCCTTCTCTTTTACTTAAAAATAGAGTCAAGGTTAATATTACATCAATCATGAAAACTTTGGAGTAACTCCTCTGGGCACACACTAAATTCGGGCTGAGATTTTTGGTAAGAAAATTTCTTCAGTGTGTGAATTTTTATTTTCTTGGTAGAATGGACGCAAATCTATGTTCTCAAGGTGACATAGAATAGTTTAGCAGTAAATTCTCAATGAGGGACAAGTCAAAGATTTCACTTCTGTTGGAGTGTGTGTGTGTGCGTGTGTGTGCGTGTGTGTGGTGTAGGTGTATGCAAAAAGAATGCAAGAAGTAAAAGAGAGATGCAAAGGACAGGTGAGAATGACAGTGCAGAAAGCAACAATAACGACATCCATTTATTTAGTAGTGTACTTCCTGTGTGCCCGGAATTGCTCAAACTCTACGTGTATTGGTTAATACAAGCATCGCTGTGTACACACCTGGGAGTGCGTTTGCTTTCACCATTTTACATACGAGAAACTGAGATGTAGAGAAGGGAAAGCCATCAAGCTGCTCAGAGGCAGAGATGAGCCCTGCATGCCCCAAGGATTATCTCATGCTGTTTTCTCCCACTCGAAGTCAAATACAAATGTGCAGCATAACGAAGCAGAGAATCGTGAAACACTGAGGTAACATTTACTATTTCTCTTTCTTTGAGGGGGAAACAAGCCAGAGGATTTGCTACAGTAAGGGGGGGGGCGATTCTAGGAGGCAGGTGTGTGGTCACCTGAGAAGGTGGTGGCTCAGCTGAGCACCGCGAGGTGGCTATTGTGGAAAGGTTCTACCACGTCAACTCTCTCCATGACTGCTTACACGAAGATGCACTCTTTTCAGAGAGAGTGGAGGGTAAGATGAAAGGGCGAGACTTTGTCTCTAGGCAGGGCTTCGGGTTAGTGGGGCTGCCAGGAAGAACCTTGTCAGGAGAGTACGACTATGAACGTGTGTGTGTGTAATTTAATAATCACATGGAAGGTGAAATGGAACTAAACTGACTGATGATAGCCAAGAGGTACTTTTTAGGGTTAATCATTATGTTTTTCTTGAAACTAATTTAAAACTGTTTTAATTACATTTAGCTTCTTTTCCTAACAAGTGCTTTGCTATTTAGATAGAGCTCAGTGACAGAGTCGCTTTCTTGGGTTTTCGAGCCTGAGCTTCTCCATAGCTTCTCTTCTGTGTATTCTTTTATGTAATTAGGTGTGTGATTTTGGTCTCTTTCTCCATCATTAAGAAGAAAATTTTGGAGCCACAATAGGGAGCAGTAGTTTTGAGCATCTGGTTTATTCTAAATTTATAGATTTTTGTTAATAAAGTTCAGAAAAATTGATAAGTATATTCTTCAAGATATTTTCAGAGAAAAAAAATTGCTGAATGCTTTTCAACATTGGGCAGGACTTTAACCCCTTGAAATCTTTGTTTGACACTCAATTGTATGAATTGCCAACTGTTAGGGGTTTAATATGGGCAAAACCTTTATAGCCTTTGGAGTCTCCGGGGGAGGTTAAGTAACAGACCTTTTCTTCTCCTGCCTGCATGTACAATACAAACAGGAAAAAATAGTCAGATTATCATTCCTTTGTTACAAGCTTTAACAAAGTTAACCTCATCCTTCCGTACTGGATGATGATGCACTCACCAAATTGGATGCGTTATACCATCATGGAATAAAACCACAGGGAATGGGTGAGTGCTGTGCTCCCAGATGGAACCGAGCAGATGAAAAAAACCTCAGCAATTCAGTAAACAAATAAACACACCACACCAAACCAATACCCCTTAGATTAAACATGTACCGGTGTGGTACATTAATCACATCTCTTTGATTCTAATTGGACTTACCAAAGTAAGAGAGCTCATTATCTTTTAGTTTGGAAAGGGTGCTGGAGTTAATTTCTATGACAAAAAGCTTCTGGGATTGGAAACTTACCTACCAATTAGGACTAGAGCTAAATATTGTCAGGTTTCTTCTTCCTTTGCACCTTCCTTCTCCATCCCATTCTTTTCTTTTCTTCTCCTTTCCAAATTCATTTGCTTTTCCCAAATGGCAGGGACAACTAGAACAAGAACTTCTCCCCCAGAGTTCAGGTATCAATCCTGGTCAAGGTCTTTGATTGGCTTGTTCCCATGACATGTGTATTCCCATGATATGTCTTGTTTATTCCCATACTAAGCAAAGTGCAGTTCAAGTTTATCTGGGTTAAAAATCTACTGTAGAGATAGTGTACAAGATTATGGTTTCTTACATATGCAAGTTGAACATGAACACACTAGTGCTAAAATAATCATTAGCACGTATTTATTAAAGTTTATAAATGTATGTGACTCTTTATTTTCATTATTTCTGAATTGTATCTATGAAAAAAACACAAAGTACTCAATTTATCTTCCACAAGATAAAAGGCCTTTTTTTTATTCCCATGAGCTCTAGGGATTTAGGTTTTTATCCTGAATTTGAACTCGCAAAAACACTAATGCTATATATTCAATCATGCGTTTGGAACAGTGCGCGCTTTGGACTGGTTTCCCTTCCCTTTTCTTTTCTACGCAGTGTACGTAAGAGCTGTTGGGCCCATTTTAAAAATTGCTCTGTTGCATTGGTAGTCTTATTCTGTATTCCACATAGAAAAGAAGAAATCGCATTCTTAAAACACAACATTGCTTTAAATGAAATAATCTCTACAAGGCTCAAACAAGAGTTTAACAAATGCATTATTTCAGTCTTCGGAGTGGTGCAGAGATTAAAGACAGGACACAATCACTCTCACTTCAGGGCACTAGAAGCAGGTACTGGAGCAGACTGAGTGGATCTGGCTCATGGCTCAGCACACTCAGGATGGTGGCAACCGAGAAAAAGCAAACAAACACATGTTGAGCTGCCCTAGAGGACAGACGTACAGTATTCAAAGCTTGGCTGTGTTATTTGGGCTACTCTTTGAGTTCTGTAGAGGACTTTCTGAAATTACTTTAGAATTTTTCATTGTCCCACTAGTATTCATTCATTCATTTAGATACAGATACTTATTTTTTTGCCATGATTTTATTATGGTAAAAAAATTCACATAGTATATAACTTAACTTTTTTGGTACATATATGAATTTCAAATTCTGTAACACATTAGAACCACGGGGTTTGGGGAATCAGTGCGTGTCTATGTCCACCTCTTTTTCAGAGGTTCGTCCGTTTCCTATCTGACTGTTGCCTCTCTTTATACCCTATAATTCATGCTGGGGCCTTTTTATGTCATTATTTTTGTGCATTTCATAAGAAGGACACCCATCTATAGTCAGTCTTTGGTGTGTGGTCCATTTCACTGAGCATTATTGATGTGAGGTGGCACCATTTTTGTTTAAAAGCTTCACATCTGTCTTTCTTTATAGTTGCCTAGTATTCCATTGTGTATAGGTGTCACATGTTCTTTAACTACTCCTGTACAGATGAGAAGGTAGGTTGTTTACGGGATTTGGCTATTATGGATTGTGCTGCTGTACACACAGATATGCGTGTGTCTTTTTAGTATGTTGGCTTTTTCTTTGTGAACATGCCCAGTAGGACAGTAGCGGGATCAAATGGAATTCCCACTCTCAGCTTTCCAAGGACCCTCCAGACTGCTTTCCTTAATGTCTGTACCAGCTTATATTCCCACCATCAGTGAAGTAGAGTTCCTTTTTCTCTGTACCCTAACCAATAATTGTTGTTTTTTGAGTAGGCCAATCTGACTGGAGTGAGATGAAACCTCAATATTGTTTTTGTTTGCATTTCTCTGATGGCTTATGGTGAAGAACACATTCTCATATGCTTTTTGGCCATTTGGACTTCTTCTTCTGAGAAGTTCTTATTCATTTTACAGGCCCATTTCTCGATTGATTGCTTATTTCAAAGGGTTTTGATACAGACAATTCTATGGTGTTGCATAACGTTACCAGTCAACTCTATACTACTCTGCAACGCTCAAGGAGAACCAAAATCTTGCCTAGCCCTAACGTGATTCAATTAGTACAGGATTATTTAATGAATATATTTATCTTTCTGGCCCTTCATATGAGCTCTTGCTGACCAGTATTTCCCTGACAATAAAGAAACAGTGGTCTAAATCTTTGTTTCTTAAAGGAATGTTCATGCACCACCAGCAATGATATCGCAGCAGGATCTGAGGGTCCGCTCTACAGCCATTGGTTTGGGTTTGGTGTTTTTACAGGACCCATGAGTGACTGGTAGAGTCTCTAGGATATGGATAAAGAAAAAATGGTGGATAGGTTGTTCTTGAAGAGTCCTTCTGAGGCACGGAATGGGATATGTCAATATCTCTGAGGATCAGTTCAGCTGTAGCTTAGCTTTCAACTCAGGAATAACACAAACTAACTGGTGTTGAAGGAAGAACAATGTAGCTCTTTCTCTACTGTGGATCTGGGGAAAGAAGGTGGAAAAAACCGAGCAGTTCACCCTGAGGCAAATGCCTCTGAGTTTTGAATGGGGTTTTGGAAACAAGGATGGTGAAGGAGAGACTCTATGAGACTTTCTGAATTAATTCATTAAAGTGAGCTACTTGGGAGGCAGATATAGCACAGAGACTGCAGATGCTGGGGGTTTTGGGTAGAGAAGGAGACCTAGGTCTTCGTCTTTCAGTTTCCCTGGCATTTAGATAGATATATGACAACCCCAGGTTCTAGCTAGCGCTCTGCTCTAACTGGATATGTCAATTGAGGTGTGTATCTACAGCTTCCAAGAGTTAAATTTTAATCTCATATGAATTTCACAACAAGAATTTTGACTTTTAGTCCTGAGTTACAAAGGAATACTAAGATGTCTATTTTTCAAACATGAACCAGAAACATTTAGTGAGCATTGATTATATTATAGTTGAACTTTGTAACATTATCAAAATTGAAATACTGAAAAATTAAAAGATGTTATCTTTAAATGTGAAATTAGTCTGAAAATTTTCACACTTGACAGTTGCTATTTTTAATTCATATTTTTCTACATGAAAGCCATCAAATATATACTTCAGGGTTGATTATTTTAGCTCAATGATAGAGTGCTTGCCTAACATCTGTAAGGCCCTAGGCTCAATCCATGGTACTGAAATTAGTTTTTCTAAACTCCATGTGTGTGTGTGTTTGTGTGTGTGTGTGTGTGTGTGTGTGTGTGTGTGTATTTCAAATGCATTTTAGGTCTACAATGAATGTGGACAAAAACATTGGCTAGTGAGATCAATGAACTCCTTTGCGGCATTTTCCATCTTCCTAGATTATCCCCATTCCTACAAAATAAATATAAGTTCCTGTCTTGCAAACTGCAGCCAGATGTAGTAGACACTTAATCAGGTCTCAGACCCAGGTCTTAATTAGAATGCTTGCAGAAGAAGAGCAAATGAAAATTATTAAGATGCACTCATGACTCCTGTTTCTAATTTTAAAGAGGAAATCTTGCATTAATCAAGTCCTATGCTAGAGCTCAGTGACATTTTAAAAAAAAATACTCATACTGACAGAATGATTTTTTTAAACTTTTTTGATGAAAACAACCTCGGGTATTTGTGATGTATATATGGTATGATATATTTTAACATGCTGGACGGAGTCCAATATATTGAGTTTTTACTATATTTGGCTAAAAAGGTTCTGACCTAATGTAGAAAAATTACAATCAGATTGGGCACATATTCCCTAAAAATAAAACAAAAGTATGTGAAGTTCATTTTCTGAATTAAATGGAAGGTTGATTAAATGTCTTAAGAGAAGAGCACATATCCACAAAGAGCTATGGGGACAGATAATTTTTGATGATCACAAAATTGCATTTATAATGACATTGTTTTGTGGTCAGACTTGTGGTGGATGATAACACTGTAATTTATAATGAGCAGAAGACTTATTTCTGTTTTCTACAATGCAATGAAATATGCACACAATATTCTTAGAAAACTTTTAGCGATTCATCCTTTAATTTCTTATCTGATTAACACACACATCAAATATTCATATTTTCTATGAATTTATCTCCTTAGGTGACTCTAAAGTCATAATGTGAACTTTTATTCTTCTCTCCATTGATGATGAAAACTTCCTTTCAAAGAAGATTCTGCTGTGCGGTGAGATCTGGATGGTTCTTTGCACTGCAGTGTTTATTTACCACAGAGGACTATTTTGGGCTTCCCTCCTAGTTCTTCCAACATCTGAGGTCACTGAGACTTGCTGTTTGTGCTATCAACCTTTATTTCTCTTCTGAATATCTTCACAATGAGGATACAGCTTTTATTTTTAAACTTTATTTATTTTGCAGTAGTTGAGAGCAAACTGAGTGCTTCTGCCCTGAGCTACATCCTTAATCTCTCTCTCTCTTTCTCTCTCTGTCTTATTTGAGACACAGCCTTCCTGAATTGCCTACGCAGAGCATGAATTTACCGTCCTCTCATCTCAGCTTTCTGAATAGCTGGGATTATGGGTTCATACCACTTTGGTCCTGGTTTTAGAGCAAAATTTTATTGTCAGTTCTTAAAGATGTGTGAAGAGAGAGAGACAGATCCCTCCCTCTTCACATCTGTGTGTGTGTGTGTGTGTGTGTGTATGTAAATGTATGCACTTCTTTAATCACACTATAAAGCAGTAGCCGTGGAGAAAATATTTGCCAAGTGACTGAAGGTATAAGTGGACATCAGTGACATTAGGGAATCCTGACTAGGGTTTCAGAGATAGGATTCATTAAGAAGATAGAAAAATAGTAATCATAAAAAAATTAGCTATGAACATCTCTTCAGGGAAACTGTAATAGGTAGGGTTTTATGCAGTTGTATAAGCAGATAAACTCACATTCTTCCTCTAAAGTTCAAAGGAAGCAGGAGTCTTCTCTGATTCTCTTTCTTAAGACTAGGCTACTATGCTAACAGACTCATTTGTTTTCCAAGCACTGGATTTCAGGCACTTCCCTTTTTCTGACGTTTTTCTGAATTTCTTACATGCTAACGTAAAAGAGTCCTGGCTTTTCCAGCAGCACCTCTGGCCTCTTCTCTCCAACCACCACCATCATAAATACTCAAGAAACAAAACACCAAAACAGACTTTCCTTCATATCTCTTTGAGGCCCAATGACTAAGACCCTGTTTTACCAGAGACTATTTTCTAGCACTCTCAGAAGGCTGCTGACAGATTTAGTGTCACAATCTCTCTCTTTTTCTTTTTTCTTTCTTTGCTATTCTTCTTCGTTCTCCTCTGTGGCATGCTTTTGTTCCCCTAACTCACTGGCAATCGTATCTGCTTGGAGGAAGGCCAGAACAGGCAGCCCCGGGAGTTATGACACTGCAGCACATCCCTGAGGTTCAACTCAGCAAACATGGTCTTGGCCTCCACCTTCTTAAAGAGAGCCTGGCTCAGTTGGGCCAGTGGGGTCAGCTGCACCATCCGGACGGAGTGCCACATCCTCACTGTGCTTTCTCTCTTGTTCATTTCTTTAGGTTGCAGCTCTGACCAGGGACCGTCTTGCACCACTGGATTCTATTTTTACATTGTGAGAAGGGTGAGAAAACCTCATTTGGAAAATTAAGTATTTTTGGTCACAGTGCAGTCCCTGTTAGGTGTTTGTGGTTATCAAGTTTAGTGTGTGTAGGCTGATGGAGAAAGAGTGTGGTCAGACAAAGGCACAGAGGTCTAAAAAGATGCTCACACGAAGAAGGCTATGAAAACGCAGTTTCACAAAGAAAAACACTGCACATAAAAAAAAAAAATAACCAACTGCAAGGCTCCAGCCCATCAGCATGGATTCAAGTTAATCTTTTTCAGAGAAGTGCATCTTTTGCCAGTGTGAGATGTTTTCAGTGCAATCTTTGAGCCTGCGTGGCACACCGTCTCATTTGGAGCCCAGCGTTTACATTACGGTTTAATTTTGGCGTCTCGTATCCTACGGTTTGGGCCTGTGTCCGCGATGATCGTATCACACAGAGTATTTCTCTTTCCCTAAAACTCCCTGCGCTTGGATTATTTGTCCTTCTTTCCCTCCTTCCCTTAGCATCCACTGATCTATTTTTTTTTACTGTCTTCATAATTTTGTCTCTTCTAGGAGATTGAAATCAATCAGTAGTTTTTTTTTTCCCTGGGGCAATTTATTTCATTCACTAATAACCATTTTTATTTCCTCCATGTTTAATGACTTCACAGCTCATTTCCATTTCTATAGCTTATTTCCTTTTAGCATTGGATACTAGTCTACTTTTTGGATTATTCAGAATTAACTTATCTGCTCATCGGTAGAAGGAATTTTGGCAAATGTGAATCAAGCTGCTATACACACCAAGGCGTATGTTTTCTACACAGATACATTGTTCAACTCTTTTGAGAAAACAGCAACAGTGCAATTTTTGATCATATAATAAAGACTTAGTCTTGTGAAAGTGAGTATTCAGTGAATAATAATTGTGCATGATTTCCTGGGCATTTTCTAAACAATCATGCTGTCTATTTTCTCTGTTACATGCTCTATATAGAGTGTACAATTTAGTCTGTGCAAACAGATATGAGATAGGAAATGCTTAATATTATTCTTGTTACTTTGCAGAAGCTTCTTAGGAAGATCAAGCAATTTTTACGATCTGTGTGAGCTTAGATGTAGCAAATTCAGGAATTAATGCAGACCATCTGAAAACAGAGCTCTTTTTTTCTCTCCCATTTAGAGCCCCCCTTTAAACAACTCTCAGCCTCCTATCATTGTTCGAGTAACCCGATCTTTTGGTAACCACAAGCAGTTCACTTCTTATTACTGGCGTGTGGCAGCCTGGGCACCTTGGAATCTGCTGCTTCAGAAGATGGCCTGGATCTACAACTCCGCCTTTTTGGTATATTCTTTAATGAGTACTGCCTAATTGGCCTAACTGGGTCTTTTCTTTAGAAGAATTCTGAATTTTTAAACTGGACTCATTTGATAGCTTAACCACTTGAAGAAATAAAAACTACAAATCCACTGTTCACTAGTGGGCTGCAAAACTACTTCTGGGTGTTTTCTTCAAAAACAAAACAACAAAAAAAAACCTCCTACTTAGAGAAGACTTGTGATATTTTTGTTTCTTGTCATCTTCAAGAGCCTGACTCAGATAATCCCGGAAGAAGCCAGGGACTCGTGTGTGTATGGGTGTGGGAAATTAAAGCTTAGCCCTGAACCTTTTCATGAGTCAGACGTGTTGTCAGGTTGGAGACATGAGCAAGACTCCTCCCGCCATCTCCTAGTATGGGCATCGGCGCCTGGGCGAGGGAAAGGGGACGTCTGCGCTGCTGCCGGTTCTGCTGCGTGGCTCGGCGGGGCGAGGTCTTCTGACCCACTCATCCTTCACTTCTGCTGAAGCTTTGAGCGACCCTGGCATTCACCATCTTTTTCTCTTCAGCACATTTGAGCAGTCGTAAACTCACCAGAAGCACAGAAGCTGTTCATACCCAATAAATATACTATATAAATACACTGCCATTGTGCAGTCTTTTAAAGTTGAATTATGATTTTTTATACACCTTCACACAGAGTTATGACTTTTTTTTAAGCTAGCATACACCATTTTAATCTTTGAGATTTCTGGTTCAATTCAAGGTATAGCTCGCCTACTGTGCCTAATGTGGTAACAGTTGAAACTCTCTTCTGTTCAAATACCTGGAATCATAATTACCCTCTCTAAAACTTGGCCATAGGCAAAAACAAAACAAAACAAAACAAAACAAAACAAAAACCTTGAATACTACATTCTCATTCAGAATCTGAGACTGCAAGGCAGTCTTTGTTAGATTATCATGGTATTTCACGAAAGTGTCATGTAACTTCAAATTAACTCCTTCTAAAAAACAAATGTTTTCTTTTAGTATGTTATTAACTTAACTACCGAAGTTATTAGATTTTTGTTATACTACTAATTAGGATAATTATTGGGACATCTGCAACTTTTTTCTCTCCATGGAATTTGCTTCAACACTCTACTCCGTTGGCAGTGTTTTCATATTACAATGATAAGAATAAATTTGAGTGGTATTTCTCATAATATATGCACTCATATATTAATACAAACAATACAGGCTAAACTCAATTATAGAGCATTCCTTTTTATAAAGATTATGTGAGAAAGTCCAAATAAGGTCAAAGAGACTTACAAAACAGTATTTAAAAAAATGTTTTAGACTATAGGTATTTATTAGAAAGAATGCATGTAGCTTTATTGTTGCATAAACTTTAAGAGAAACCTGGTAATAATATTCTGACAAAGATTTAATTGTGCCTCTGAACAATTTTTGGTTACTGATACAACTACAATAGAAAATAAAACTGTTGTTATGTTTGCGTTTTGCTTCATGTTCCGTGCAAGTTGGATCGCATGAGCAGGAGACCTAAGTCCGTGCTCACATCTCCACAAAGCAAACCGTCTGTTGGATACACTCACAAAAATTGATGCTTTGTTGGAATGATTTGCCTGGCAAGAAATCTTCCTCTGTATTTGTTTTTCTTCTTAGGAACTTGAGTCACATGAGCATCTCTCTGTTTTCCAGATGGATGTGTTTGCTACTCTGTCAGAAAAACCTAATTTTATAAGGAAATCACATAAAGTGTCCTTTCTTCTCCCCTTCATTCTGATATTAATGAGGGAAGTCTTTCAACCATCTGTACATCAAATTTAACCAACCCCCTCTCTCCCTGTTTCATAGCATGGCTTTTGGACAATGAGGCCAATTCTCTGAAACTCCCTCTGCATACGTTCCTTTGGTTCTGTGCTAAATACATACTCTCTTACCTTACAATACGTGTAAAGGCCACTTGTATATGCAGACCCCAGGACTTCTTAGTAATTCTGTAAAGAAATTTTGCCAAGGTTAGTACGTTTGTAATAAACAGAACAAGGGGTTTGGAGTCAGAGAGACCCAGGTTAGACTCCCGGGACCGCTATACTAGAAGCCACTGAGCAAGTCACTTTACCTTTCACATGCCAGTTTTCTCATGTATAACCTCAACATAATGGAGAGTTTTTGTAGAGATTATCAGGTGGGAGAAAATTTGCCTGACACCCAAATTTATATATTTATTCATATTATACTTATTTGTGTCTATGGTGACAATATCCACATCAATATACAGGATTTTTGTGATACACATTGATCCTTCATCATTCCTACTCATCCTTCTGCTATTGGTAAAAATTTTCAGCTCTGTTTCTTTTCTTCCCATATTGTAAAAATCTTGTTTTGCAACTTTTTGATCTGTGTTTTTATACATTTTTAAGGTAGAAGATAATAACAAGGCTCATCTCAATAATGTACCACTGTTGTCAACACACACATGCACACACACACACCCACACACCCACACACACACACATGCTCTCTTCTCATGCTGCTCTTCTTTTACTGTACATAATAACTTTAGTCAGATTAATATTTAGGATTTGTATTATTATGATTAGATACTAACCACAGGGATGGCTCAATCAATTTTTTTCCAACAAAAAGTTATTTTCTCAGAAGTTATTAGCCACTTCATTTACTCATTTGATTTGATTTTTTGTGTATCTAATAATTGAGGCCCCAAGTTTTCATCAAATGTGGAAGTGGCATGCTGATTTCACATTCTTGCATCTGGAAGTATGGCACAGCAGCTAAAGGGTTTGCCTTGAAAGCACAAGGTCCCGAGTTTGATTCCTCAGCACTACATAAAGCTGGGCATGGTGGCGCACGCCTGTAATCCCAGCACTTGGGAGGCTGAGGCAGGAGGATGGCCATGAGTCCAAAGCTAGCCTGGGCCACATAGTGAGTTCAGGACCAGCCTGGGCTGCAGAGCAAAACCCTGTCTCAAAAAACATTTCATATTACAGCTTTCTGATCTGCTTTAAGGTAGGCAAGTTATTCTCGTCTGACACCTGCCTCCTCCATCCCGGTACTTTGTTTTTTACCTTCTTCCTGTGTTGATTCTTTTTTATGCACCACACATCTTTACTTTCTTTTGGCACAGCATATTTTTCAGCAGTTTCTGAATATGAGTTCATGCACAGAACTCTGTTGATACGTGTCTGCTGAGTTTTGTATTTCATCTTCACATTAATTGCATTAATTGACAATTATTGCACAAAGAATTTTGCACTGGAAATAATTCCCTCTTAGGAAATGAATTTAGTGTTAATCTCTGTTAAATGGAATTTATATGTCAGATATTCTTTGGGCTAATATAGAGACACTGAATCTAAGATTATAAGGAAACAAGAGTGTTGGAGTAAATCATTATGCGCTGATCATCCACTTGTGCCAAGCGGGCCGGAAAACACTATCTTTTCTCAGGTATTAGATATAGAATGATGAGAAAAGCACAAGAATATATGAAAAGTCCCAACAGGAGCTATTAACTGGGGATACGTGTCTGTAGTGGGGGCTGTGTCTGTCTGGCACTATCAGGGTTCGGGCTCCTTGATTTCAGTGACGATGTTGGAATTCTGTGTGAGTAGAAGCCAAATAACATTACTTATATGTCAGAGGTAAGATGAATATAACCACTTTCTGGGTTCCCAGTGATTTTGATGATAGTTCAGAGATTGTAACAGATCAGAACAGGTGACCAGGCCGCCGAGTTCCCATTACCTTCTACTGGAACTGCATGTCACTCTGGATTTGCTGACTGAAGGTATGACTTTCCTTCTGGAGTCAGCTTTCAGAGCTGGATTTCCCTGGTTGAATAAGGAATGGGTACAGTTGGAAAAAATCCTATATGAATGTCACATGAACTTGTCTAAACCTTCCTTTCTTTGTGGCTATTGTGTCCTGAGAAAAGTGAAGTGTATAAATATTTTGAGATCACGAGACATAGATTGAATCCAACCCAAAATCTGGGAACCAAAATGTCACTACAATTTACTGATTCAGTGGATGTCTGAGGATAAGAGAATTTTGTTAAAAAACCACTTTTGTTGGATCCAAGGAGTCCCCAAATCGATACTGTGCTGCTCCATATGTTCTGGAAAGGATAATTTGATTTGATATATTCAGAAAATGGAAGGTTTCTTTTCCTAATATGTTCTATTAAGGCTACTACAGTGGGTATAGTAAGGTGGAAGCCTTCAAACATGGCCCAGCCAGTGAAGCGAAAAGTCAAAAGCCAAGCTACATCAATGGGTGACTTTCAGAAGTTACAAACCCTGTTAAGCACCTAACAGATCCAACAATGATGATCATAGGAGATCTTTGTTGTACTTACCAATTTGATTTGCAGCAAAGGCAGAAGGATAAGTGTTGCAGAAATTATAAACACTTAATGACTCCAGTGGAGCTGCTGTTTTCTACAGTTTTCCATAGCTGGACACACTACGTACCTGAAGGTTGGTTCGCTATGTAGGTATCAGTGTAGCACCCAGTAGGTAGAGACCAACAATGTAGACATCACTCTGAAGAAATTTGTTTTTCCTTGGTAGAGATAATGAAAATTTTGTCTTTGTTAACCTTCTAGTTTTATGCCATAATTTAGCCCTCAGGGCTGTTTATCACGTAGGACATAACACTGGCCTATTTTATCATCTTAAGATACTTTAGGTTACAATATTTACATATTATAACAACCATGCAGCCAAGGCCAATTAACAAAGAATGGAGCATTAATAGTAAAATAAGTATTTTGTAAATACCTAAATGTGGGAGAGGATGAAACACGTATCACATTAATTCAGAGATAAATTTCCCTAAAAAGTCTTGGAATCATTGGGTGTTGAGTGTTTCTGGGCTTGTTGAGATGCTTCTTTTAAAGTAAAAGGCTAATAGTCTTTTTTATCTTTTAATAAGAAAGAGACACAATTGTTTGTAGGAATAGTTAGATTAATGGATATGTGGCTCCAATATGCTTATAAAATGAATTGCTTGTAAAACTGTTTACAAATAATGGGACTAGAGCAAGACAAACATTCCAGTTCCTCTCTAAGCCGCTCTCCTTCTTGGCCCTCGTGAGTCATCAGAGCCAGTGGGGCTTGTGATGTCTTTGGCAGACTGGTATGGTGTGTGGAGCATGTTGAAGCTTGAATGGGAGAGCTATAGTTGAGTCCGCTAGGATTTTACTGCAAATTCGTATCTCTTCCGGCTGTTTTTAGCTTACTTGTTGGTTTTGGGGAAAGACCATAAAGAGGTGACTGTAACATGAACTCCTACAATGAACTGTTATTTTATCCTCCAGAACAAAGTCATGTATAAAGAGCAGCTCTTCACTAACAAATTAAAATGGTAAATGCAAAAATTCAAGTTTGTCAGGTTCTGAAAGCACAAGAAAATTGTGTGGCAAGCAACGGACCCAAGGCACCTGCTTCTGCGGCTGTCCATCTGACCCTGCAGGATGGAGCATTTCTATAAACAGGTGACTCAGTGTGGGGGAAGATTTGAGTCTGTTCTAGCAATGATAAATAAATTTGTAGCTGCAGGTAGCAGGGGACCATCATACCATAAGCTCATCTGAAGGATGACATTGAAAGGAAAAGAGAAGTCTCTTTGTCATAAGAGCTATCAGCTTATACCACTTCATGCATAGGTCAGATAACTAGGTTGTAAAATCAAGGACATGGAGACAGTAAGACAGGCGAAGTGGTGATACATCGATTTGGAGAAAGAGAACTGTAGACCAGCCTTTTGAAATAAATGCGAAGTATAAAGATATTTGTGCTGTGAATAAAAACTCTCCAGAAAGAAGAATCTTTCAGTAAGTACATAGTCAAGACTACCCCTGTCAATATCAATCACAAGTTTTCTCACATAATGCAGATCTTGTTTAATTGGTGCATGACTACTGAAGTCATGCTGGCCTTAAGCAGGCTTTCTCCAACTGCAGCTAATTTGATTGCTACTATAGATGAGCCCCACTTCTCACACTGGGAAGTCATTTATGCTTCTTGGTTTCTCAATCTGTATGTTAAATCTCCAAAAAACCCACAAACAAACAAACACCCCCTCGCCCCCGCTCTACAGCTCAGAAGAGTCTATGTAGAGCTGTTTTTCTTTGAGACTTTACATACTGTTTGAGACACCACAGAGACAAAATGAAATTGATGCTTCTTACCTTTAGGTCTAGTAGCCATTTTGAGTCTCCTACAATTTAGATTTTGTTGGTTTAAATATTTTAATACCAAAGGAAGACTGTTTCAGTAGGAGATATAAGATAGTGCCACTAAATCCGGTGTTGGAACTTTCACCTTTCCATTTTAACTTTCCATACCAATGAATAAGTGGTCCACAAAGGAGATAACTGTGTTGATTAAGAAAATGTATTCTTTATATGTGGAGTGGTTCCCACATAGTGGAGGCGGGAAGAAACGCGGTGCCACGGGTTTCAAACAATGCTGCTTTCAGTGCATCAGTTTTATAAAATTTGACTACTTTGAGCGCCACTGATGACTCAGACTTCTTATTTAAACTGACTTGTGTAATGTCTGTCAAGACTTTTAGCCATAATATGGATTGATAGCAAGGACAATGGGGAAATTATGCCATAAGTACTAACTATGCCCAGCTAACCAATTGTAGAAATATGTCTGGTCTTTTTTTTTTTAATTCTCCACCCTCTATTTTATATAAAAGAACATGTTGGTGTTTACACTGCAATTTAATCTTTAGGCTGAAGGAAAAGACATTAATATGAGAAAACTAGGAGAAAATATGAACATTACCTAAAGATTCTGGACTGAGATCTAATTTCTTATATATATATATATATATATATATATATATATATATATATATATGTATATATATGTGTATATATATATGTATATATATGTGTATATATATGTATATATATTTTATTACTTATGACTTCTCCAATTAGCTACACATATCAAGAATGATTTCTTTTTGAAATGTCTGTGTTCCTTTACATATATACATGTTCTTTTTTCATTCACTCTTTAAAAACATTTTTATTTTGAAATGAATTTAGGTTTTTAGAAAAGAATTGCAAAATTATACAAAGTGCTATGTATCTCCTTATCCAGTTCTTCCTAATATTAACATTCTTAATTTACTCTATTTGTCAAAATGAGAAAAACACTGTTGATGTTTTTCCATCAAGTAAATTTAAACCTTCATTCAGACATCCTCAATTTTTACAGCAGTGTTTATTTCTGACCCAGAATCCAATCCAGGATACCACATATATTACTAATTGCGTATCTTTGGTTTCCTTTAGTCAGTGACAATTCTCAAATCTTCTTTTTTTAATAATCATGACAGTTTTGAGCAGAATTGATGAGTTGTTTTGTAGCAGGCCCTTCTGATTTGGATTTTGTGATATATGTTTTATGGTAAGCCTGAGTTGTACATTTTTGGGAAGAATAGCACAGCTATCTGAGGCACTTCTCATCATATGATTTTAAGGGCATCTGGGAACAATGTTATTTAATGCTCACGTTGATGATAACCATCATTTAATTACAAGAATGTCTGCAGCATTTCCATATTTTAAAGCTTCTATTTTTCTTCTACTGTATTACATTCTTTAAGGCAAGTGAATATGGCCCATTTTCTTCTGACTTAACAGAACTTTAAAGCTTCATTTATTTTGATCTAAAAGATCTACTACATACCACTTGAAGGTTGAAAAATCTACTTTAAGAGAAACTGAGTCCCTTGTCGAATATAATTTTTATAGAGGGTTATTTATTATATTGTAGATAATATTTTGCCTGTTTTATTTGATGGACAAAAATTATAATTTTGGTAACAGTTCATTGTGTAACTACAGAAACACACGGTGGAATCAGCACCATACTTATCTTCATTGTTTTGGAATTTGGGAATCAGCTGTTCTAAATTATATTTAAATTATCTAAGGTATATTCTTGGAAAATGAATAGGGGAAAACATCAATCTAGACTAGAGCTCAAAGCTGGCCAGTTTGTTTAATCATATTCAAATCATCTTTACTTTCTATTAATTGGATATTATCACTGAACAGAAAGTCAGTTTGTTGTTGCCTTTCTTATTTATTAGCTTTCTCAGTTAATAATAATTTTTTAAAGTAATGCACAATTTTAAAGTGAATGTCTGTTATTACTAATAAGTTTTAGGGCAGCGGATTTCTTTCCACAACTTCCTCACTCAAAAAAAAAATTGCTTCTTTAATTCTGAGTTGTAGACAACCTGGGAGCCTCCTGGCTGCTGAAAGCATGCATTGAGTTATATTTTCTTAACTGCATTTTTAGTTAATGACAAGAGTTTCAGGAATTAAATTTTAAATAATTATTATATTGTAGTTTAAATATTTACTCTTAGAACTGGTTAGCAATGTTAAAACTTACTAAAACTGAAGGATATTTACACTAGGAATGTTTTGAAAACTACTTCATGAAAAAGACATGAGAAATACATTCAAGAAAAATGCTAGTTTTAGTATGAATAGGGCTATAGTGCTTGATACTTATATTCTTCAATAAACTTTAATTGTTCCTTTTCTCTTATATTTATTCATTTATAGATACAGAAGAATGACTTAAGTTTCTTCTTAATAATAGAATATGTAAGCACCACATTAGCTTTGTTTAGAAAAAAGTCACAGGTGTGCTTTAAAACAGAGTGAAGTCAGTCAACATTTATGATATGGATTACCTAGGGAAAATAATTTTTATATTGGCCTTCATGCACGTGGTCATCTTGCTTTATTACATGATTTTTTTTAGTAATTGATTGTCTCCCTTTGGAACTAACATAAAAATGATCATAGTCTTTGTTTCTGGAAAATTCTTGCTTATACAAAGGAGATGTAAATACTTGAAGCTAAAATGATTAAAATAATTGTTTAAAAATATCAAAAGGTATTCTACATGTAAAACAAATTAAGTTCATACCATAGTGCCATGGGAATTCAGAAAAAGAGCTGAATCACTTTACCCAGGAGTTGCCTGGAATTGCGTTATTTTGCGTTGGGAAATGTTGGCATTTGCTTCTGAGTGTGTTTTCTTGAGCTCTGATTGTTAAGTGGGCAGCTACTTAGGGACTGGATTTTCAAATTTCTCATCTAAAAATACATACAGCCTAGAAACCTCACTTTTTAAATGTCAGCGTTAACTGAAAATGTAAAATGAACAGTCAGACATAGAAATACTGGGATTTCAGTTGCCATAAATTTAAAGAAAGATGGGGAATGTGAACATTGAAGAAAGAGCAAAGATTTGAATTTGCAGAAAGGAAGATCTAGACCTGTATTACAAAAAATTCCGAGGATATTTAAGATCCAGGGGAAAAATAAATTGATTGAATTAGAGGACATACAAATGCTGGGAATTAAAACCCAGACTTTCTTCACACTGAGCTACATCCTCAGCCCCCAGCACATACAAATTTTTGAGACAGAACCTCACTAGGTTGCAGATTTGCCGAGGCCATGTTCAAATTTGTGAACCTTCTACCTCAGACTCCCAGAGTACTGGGATTACAGGCCTGAACCACCAGACCTGGTCAGAGGCGTAATATTAATAAGTAACTGTCAATGACACCAGGAAACTGAGGTAGATGCTGAGGTCAATGAAGAAAGATTTTCAATATTCAGATTAAGTTTAGTCTGGGAATGAAAGATTAAGTTTACAAGAAATGATTAACATGAAAACATGAAAACAGAAAGTAGACCGCGTCATGAAGAGTGACGATTTCTCGCAGCTTCCTGACACATGTACTCACTCATCAATCGTCATAAAGTGTCTTCCTATGGTGCAAATACCCCAACTGGAAAAGCCAGTTGTGCATAAAAGCAAACATAGTGTTTGAATCAAAGTATTGGCAAATGTGTGAATTATCATAAGATAACAATTTGTGGATTTCTGAAGTGCTAAGCTCAGAGGTTTCTTTCATTTCAAATGGAAATACAAAAGCATTCAAAGAGGAAGAATAATTATTAATATCTCAGACATATCTGTCATACTTTGGTGTAAATTCTCTCTATAATAAAATTTCCCAAAGCTTAAGAAAATGATACAGAAAAAAAAATGGGGCAAAAGAGGTAAGTATGGTACACTAGTGTCAGCTCAACCTTCTAATTTGTGTGATCACTGTGGTATGCAATCTAGACTATTATTACTGCCCCATCCATATTTCCCCCTTTTTTTCTTCTGGAGACAGTCAAATGTCATTCTGTTTTGTCCCAATTACCTCATTAGGTACTTTTTCTTTTGTTTTATCAAATGAATACTGGAATAATCAGTTACGTGATTTCAAGATGAAACTAATCAGCTATTTGCTTCCTTAAATGGAAGTCTTGAAAAAACTGCCAGAAATGGGAAAAGAAGTTTTCATTAGATTGGCAGTTTTTCTCTTGTATATAGTCACCTTTATACTTGGAGGACTGCCCGTATTTTATTTCTAGTTCTGTGTGTCTAAAAATCATTGGCACAGTGTGGTGTCTTGAGAGCTGCTGAATCCTTTCTGAATATAGCGTGGAGCTTTAGAGACCCTTGCCTTTCGTTGGAGAAGCTAGGTTTTTTATTTTGCTTTGCTCTTGTAGAACAGTTAAGCAGGCAAATCATTAGACATAAGTTCTGACTCCACCTGACTGAAATATTTGTAAACATTCACTTTTGCAATACCTGGGTTATCTAAAAACATAAAGTGACTGGTGAGATGTTCATGAACAAGAACTTCAATTATTATCCACTCAAGAATACAGTTCTTCATCAAGGTCTGGTATGATTTATGCAACTATTAAAATCATACACAGTCTTATTCTGTTAGTTTCTGGTTGTTACGAATTTGATTTTGCCCATGTTTGGTCAAGTTGTCAAGTTTCTAAGAATTCTATGACATTCCAGGCTTCTTGTTTGTGAAGAGTCTGCCAAGGCACCGAGAACTCAAGGCTGCTCCTGGCAAAGTGTTTGTTTCAATATTTAGCAGATTCTCAAAAGGATCAGAAGGACCAGCTGGAGAACACAAGGCACTTGGAAGGTGTTTCAACCAGCATTTAAGTTACGTGCAAAAAACAATGATATAAGCTTGACCGGGTGTGGAATGGCCAATCATGAGATCCTGGAACTGATCCAGTGTGGTTAAGTAGGACCTGGAGTAAGTCCTTCACTAGAATTCTATGGCTGTAAAGGAGTCCTAAAAAGAACAACTGTTTCTTCAGCTTCCCAGCCTACATGTCAGTGATTTAGTCCTGACTCCCCTGGGCAATTCTTCTGTTCTACTGGGCTCATTCACATGTCTGGCCCTCAAACGGAGTGGTGGCCTGCTGAGCTGCCCACGTCTGACGAGCCTGGGTGTGTCCTCACGGCACAGGCAGGGGAAGAAAGCATGAGCATCCGATGCATGGCTCTGTAACGTCCATGCTTAAAGCTTAAACATTATTCACTTTGACATTTAACTGGCTGAAGGAGTCATAAAGCTGTCCAAGGTTTAAGAAATAGGGAAATAGTCTTCTCTTAATGGAGGAAGTTGCAAGGAGATGCTAAATCTAGACCATTAATACAATAAATCCTTTGTCAATCTCTGAGTTGTAAAATCCCAGCTTCTTATGTGCTCTGTGCAGGTAATCCAGAAGTAGGATAATGCAGGCCAGGCTGGCCTGAAGACATGAGCTGTGATGTTCAGTCAGCTAAGCCAAGGGGGAATAAACAAGCATCTTCTAGATCTGCAGTGCGACAGAGGAGCAGAGAGAAACAGAAATTTAGGTACGAGCTATCCTAATGGAGACGAATAATAAGATATTTACTAAATGTAATTAGAAGTTGAGTATCATGAATGGACTTGTTAAAGAGGGGGAAGATACTGGAAATTGTGCTAGTCCCTTTTTTGGAGTCGTGTAATATTAGTGTACTGAGATTTAAGTTTTCGACAAGTATCCATGTAGTGCCTTTTCTATATGAAGCAGTAGTAGACACTGAGGATATTAAGGCCAGTGAGGGAAGAGAACCGGAACTGGCCCACTGAATTTCCTTCCCACGGTCAGAGGCCAGGCTTCCTTTCCGCTTTTCTTCTGTTACCACACAGCCTTAGCACATGTTCTCTCCCAGCTCAAGGACTGGCTGAGGAATGGGCTGCTGACGCAGGATAGTCCAATCATTTTCTCTTCTAGATGCTTTTCCAAGGGAAGCTGGATGATAACCGTTTATTAACTTGGTTTAGCTCTGTCAGGATGTTAGCGATAACCTCTGCTTCCCTGAGAAAGCTGTTTGCCGAAGGAGGAAGTAAAGCCACGTTCACGAGGAAGCAGAGGTGAGAAGCAGAGGGGAAGAATATCTCGACAAACTTTAAGTCTTTGAATCTGCGTGATTTTGAGAAAAGCCCTGTGGCTTACTTTGTGCTGTTTAGCTATGTCAGCCAATAAAAATTCTTTTCGAGTGAAAATATTTTTGGCTAACTTTCTTTCACTTGGGAAACAGGCATTCTACTAGTGGGAACTAGAATCTAGCAAGTTATGTTCATATATATATGTATATATTATGGTTATATATATATATTTTACGGTTTGAACACAAGGTTATCACCTTAATCATATGAGGTCTAACGGATTGCCTGGTGCATGGTAATGAATACAGGGATAAGGTAGGGGGAGTACAAGAGTTGAAGAGGGCAATGTCAACAGTAATCTAGGCCATGTGGACTTTCTCTTTCTTTCTTTCTTTCCTTTTTTCCTTCTTTTGTTTTTCATTTATTTATTTTTTCTTTCTTTTTGTACTGGGAATTGAATCCAGGGCCTCCACACTGAGCTATATGTCCAAGTCATTGTTGATTGACTAATTGATTGATTGATTGCAAATAAACCCAGGGATTTTGAGCTGAGCTATGTCCCAGCTGGATTTTATTTTCAATTTTGAGACTGAGTCTTGTTAAATTGTCTAGGCGGGGCTGACATTTGCTAGCTTCCTGCCTCAGCCTATCAGAGTGCTGAATGAGGTCAACTAATTTTGTAAGTTTTTTCCATGCATCTGTTTTGAAGCATGTGTTATAAGCCCCCTTTTGAGATGTGCACTATTTTTATTTTACATTTGTAGGTGAGGAAGTTGATGCAGACACTCAACCACGAGACCATGTAAGTGACAGAGGTGGTGCTAGTGCTTACATCCGTAGGCGTGTGCGAAATACTGGTCCGTGGAATAAGGAATCAAGACAAGCCATGTACTACAGTAAAAAAATATAGCATTTCATCTTTAAAGCATCACTATAAATATCTTATAATTTTCATTTCCTAGGTGTAGAAATTGAAGCCGAGAGAGTTCAGTGGTTCCTTTCACACCATCGCACACCTAGGTGATGGTAGAGCTGAACTGGGTTGTGTGTTCAAGTTTATACTTGAATATATAAAGTGCCCTGGAATATTTTTGCGTAAGATGAGTCCTTAAGTATTGAATGGCCTTTATATAAAACTTCACATTTTTTCCGCTGTGAATCATGCAATCATGGAAATTTTTGCCTACATGTTTTTATACTATGGTTTTTTTTTTGTTGCTAATATACTTTTAAATCCTTTTAAATGAATAATCTCTAGTTATTTTGCAGAATCTTCACCAAAATCAAAGCATTCAAACATGATAGTGCACACCTCTTCTCATTTTAGACCAGATGGTATAGGGGACACCTTCAAAAGTCTCTTGGTGATTATTGTCATTAGTTATACAATGGAGGACATAAGGCATTCCTGACCAATGTGACAATTAAAATATTGATAAAAACTTATATAATTATACATTTCAAGGCAGTTTCCTCCACAGAAGTCTATGACCGTCTCTTTGATTCCAATTAAGTAAATCTGTGAGACAAAGAAGACATCTTGGAAGATAAATTCCTCGGCCCGCTGTTTATTCAGCAGATCTTGTTAACCGTTGTTCTTGCCAGCAACTCGTCGATCGATTTTCTTATGGGATTTATGTGGTCACTGGATCAAGAAGCCCAAGTGGATTTTAGCCCCACTAGCATTCAGTTTCTCCTTAGTTTGAGCATCATTTTGTGTTGATTGTATATCAGTCCATTAAAATCATCTGCTGAATTTTAATGTTGCAGTACTTTTTGACCAGTCAAACTGTTGTCTCTAGCAGATATTTCATTTCTAATATAATATATAAACAGCACTCATTTTGGGCTTTTTAAAACAGAGCTATTACAAATTACAGCTTGTATTTCTGATTCCTTTCCCCAAATAAATCTTTGTAAATAAATCAGTGTACTATTTCCAAAGCTTACATCATACAATCCTGACATTTGAATCATTGCAAAAATGTGTCTTGGAAATATTTCCAGTGTCCTTTTAGTCAGACTTTCCTAACCTAATCCCTATATGGGCAATCCCTAACTTCTTTGCATCTTTTCTTATTTAGAACTCTACATTTTTTCTTCTTAAATTCTGTGTCTGTCCTTTATATCACATAAGTGAAAGGAGTAAAGACACGTTAGCATACAACAGTGTAGAATGCTGTTATTGCGTGAGGGTCTCTTTCTTCTTCTTTAAGATCTCTGGGTAGTTAATGTGCATGAGATAGCCTTATAGAACATTTTTTCTTTCTAATTTCTATAATTTCTGCTTTTTTTGAGACAGGGTCTTGCTCTATAGCCCAGGCTGATCCTGAACTCACTATGGAGCCCAGGCTATCTTTGACTCCTGGCAATCCTCCTGCTTCAGCCTCCAGAGTGCTGGGATTACAGGAATGCATCACCACGCCCAGCTTATGTGGTGCTAGGGAATCAAGTCCAGGTCCTCCTGCTTTCAAGGAGAGTGCTTTAACTGCTGTGCCATTTCTCCAGCCCCCTGCTATTTTCTTGTAAATGTTGACTTCTCTCAGGGGTTTCTAACTCTCTTTTTCTGATACATGTATAATTTAGGAAAACAGCTTTCTGCTTCCTTTAACTCCATTCCACACTTGTTCTATTTTTCTGTTTAATATCCACATCTGTAGTGCCAAAAGTTTATTCTGATTAGCTTTTTGGTGCTTTGTCTTTTGGTATCATTACCATATTTTCTTTATTTGCTTTGCTGGTGTCTTTCTATATAAACATTATAACATGCATTTTAAATACAAAGTAGTTTTTATTTTTCATTAGATATTATATGTTGGAAAAAAAGAGGTCTGGTCTGGATAGTGTCACAAAGGCTAAGCCATATCCAGAGGGGACAGCCCAAGTCCGTCTCCTTGTGTTGCAACTTTGTCTCTTCTATTCTTTAGGTTCCCATCCCATAAAAAGATGACCACAGCGCCTGCAGTCTTGACTTCATTCAGCATTGTTCGAGTTCATAATAGTAACTTATAACCTAATGTTTAATTAGATATTACATTTAGTCTTCTATACTTCTCATTTTTAGTATTATTATCACATATACTTATCTGAAGGTGGCAAAAGAAGCCAAAAATTTTCACAGGGTGAGACCTGGTTAATTCAATAAGTTTCTCCAAATTAGAGGAAGAATGTGATTAACCATAAAGTATCTATTTAAAATGAATGGTACGGATACTTCTTATTAGTGCTCAGTTACCACATCATCTTGGGAATCATATGGCTCTCAACTTGCTGGACTTCTATCTTCTCTTCCATCAGATTCTCTCTTTCCTAACAGAATCATCTGGTGAAAAAAAAAAAAAAACCTTGAAGTGTTATCACTGATGGAATTAGAAATTTCTTGATGCGTTCCTAAAGTTTTACGTAAGTTTAAAAGTAGTGCATGTATGGTTAGTAAAATTTCACAGACAGAAAGGAATATGGTTGTATTTGTGAGTTCTATGAATAGCCTTGTTATAATTACTGTTTTTCATTTGACATAGAGTTATAATTTCTACTTATGAAAAGGGAACCTGAACCTGGCTCACTTTGGGCAAAGTGATTTCACTGTAAGAATAGGAGGGACGAAAAGAGAGTGGGAGAGCCCTTGTCACCTTGACAAGATACATATGTGGATAAAAGGCTCAACTTCATTGTAGACCTTAAATTTTGCACGTATGCACACCAGTAAAATGGGAAAAAACGAATAGAATGTTCCATGAACCCATAAGAACAAAACAGAATTGACACAACTTTGGAGAGTTAATTCCTTTGTAGCTTACCACTTGATTCCAGAAAAGAGGTAAGCTGTCTGGGAAGAATATAGTTACTGATGACCCCTTTTAAAGAGATAAATTTCTTAATTTAACAGCAATAAAAATACTAGTTTTTTTTCTTTAAGACATTGCAAAATGATACCTTTGTAAATAAAGGGGAAGACCATTCTTTGAATTAATTCCTTCTTTCTTTATTTCTCTCTACTATATTTTACACCGCTGGAGTTCAAACTCAGTGCCTCCCACATGCCAGGCAAGTACTCCATTGTTGAGTTATACTCACAAATAACCCTTTTCTTTATTTAAATGCAACAAAACTGACAAGTGAATTTTCTTCTTTTTTTGAAGTTGTTGACTTCGTGACACACACGCACAAAAAGAAAGTTTCTATTTCCCTAGAGGAAATTTGGGCTGCTGTACAGCACTTTCAGCTCATTCCTCTTTTCCTGAGGTGTTCCAGCGGTAGCAGACCTAATGTTTTTCAAATATAAAAGCCAAATGCGCCTTGCTAATTTAAGTTGTACCGTTAGTCTCATCCATTAGCAAGTTCTAAGAACATTTTCATGAGTAGTGTACCAAAGATGGCACTTACACACGTAGAGGAGAGTCATTGCAATACCGTGAGATGAAAAACTTGTTCTGAAGGCCCGGGACCACGACACTGGTAGTAAGATTGTCTTGTACCAAAGTCTTATAATTCTAAGTCTGAAACATAAGTAACATTAAAGAAGCTTCCATCCCTGAAGAAAATGACAGAAAGAAAGAGGAAGGGAATGATGTTTCTGAAAAAGGAGACTTCGGTCTCAAGCCTCTCTTTTTACCCGGATGTGGATGTTGACAGTTATTCTACTGGGTTTAGAACTCCGCTAGCTGACTGGACCACCCACATGACTCCCTAAACACAGAGAGCGAAATTTGAAAAGAGAGCACAAGGAAAAATACAGTTTGTACATCAAGAAAAAATTTTAAGAATGGCTGGTAGATGGAGTGGAACTCACTGCTTTAACCTTGAAGGAAGAAGTTCTAGTTAGTGCAACCCCCCCTTTTTTTTTCTCTCCAGTCTTTGATAGAACCTCCCATGGCTGTCTTCTGACTTCTGATGTAGTGCTCTTTACAATTCTGTATCCTCCCCCGCTCATTTTTTCTAAGTTTCCAGCCAAACTTTTTTTTTGATAGAATTCTCAATATCGGCGAAGCCTAATGCTTTGCTGGCAATACTCGTGATTTCCACTTCATGTCTCCTCAGGATCTAATGTCTTTGATTTCTCCCGTTCAGGATAGGCGGACTGGCCTCCTGCTTGTGTGATGCGTGTTCTTTAGGCCCAAACAGTGTGAGAGAGTGATGTGAAGGTATGGTTGGTATGTGGACAGGTGAGGTTTAGGGCAGATGGGCGTGGCCTAGTGCTCAATATAGAAGGCTGTGCTCTCTCAATGCCTCCCATGTGTGCTCTTTAATACCCAGTTTGTTCTCATCTCTGTCCTCTGTCTGGCCCTCCCCAGCCATTCCAGGCACATATGCATCAGTTTCTATTCTCTCATTTTCCTGTTTCCATATCTTGCTGTTTCTAGATGCATATTCATGTGTGTAGCAATATTATATTTACGAATCATTGTTTGACAAATATTCCACCTCTGTGTGTTTTTACCTGGCTTTAACATGTCTTGTACACTGCCTGGAACTGGATATGCATACAATAAATGGTAGTAATTGCTGCTCTATGACTCAGTGTGCAACAATTAAAATTTATTACAGTAAAGGACACATTCCATGGATCTTGTTCAAGATCGTACTCCTTCCCTCAGAAATACTTATCCCATCATTCTTGCCACTCTCCTGAGCAGCCTGGAAGTCTTGTTTTTCTAGTTGTACCATTTTGGTCGCTTCAAAGTCCTGATTTAATTCAAAACATGAACTTTTCATGGTCATTTCGAATTTGGAAAAGAGACAGAGGTTTTTCTGGTGCCAGATTCAGCGAATCAGGTGGGCGAGAACACACTGTAGTGTTCGTATGAGTCTACCTTTCCACTAGATAGTGCTTGGCAGAAGCATTCGCTGTATTTTTTTGGGGGGGTTATTAGGATGAGATTCTCCCCCCCCCCCCATTTTATTGTTATGTACAAGTGCAGAATTTAAGGTTTACGATGGAGTTGAGCATTTTGTGCACATACATTTCTTGTCAAAGTGACAAGGGCTTTCCCGCTCTCCTTTTGTCCCTCCCCCTACCCTCCCTTCCCTCCCTTCACCCCCACCCTGTCCCCCTCTTTCACTTTGTCTTTCGTGTAAAGTTCCATGAGATAATTGTGTTTGCTGTATTTTTTTCATCTCATTTTGTAAAGATACAAATTAGGACTTTGAGAACTGCTTCACAAAGCCACAAAAACGATAGAATAAGAGTGTTGGAAGAGAGCGAAAGTATTTCATAAGAAATTAATGGCAATATATTTTAGTACAATTTTTTAAAAATTGAAACATTCACTGTATATTTCCATCCTTCTTTGTAAAATAGACTGTGCATTCTACAGTGAAAAGGCAGAAGGAGAGAGGTCAGAAAAAGGTAGAACAATGCACCTGTCCAATAAATGTGGCAATAATACAGTTGAAATACAGTGTGCTCTTACATACCAAAGACAGGTATGGATGTACTGTGGTCCCTTGATATCCATGAAGTTTGTTTCAGTACTCTTACAGATACCAAATTTCCTGGATGCTGAGGTCCTGCATATAAAAGAGTGTAGTATTTTCATATAACTTATGCACATCCCCCAGTACCCGTGAAATTATCTCTGGAGTTCTTATAACACCCAATGCAATGTAAATGATATGTAAACAGTTGTTATACAAATTGTTTAGAGATTATTAGCAAGAAATGTGTCCCTAAATTTTCAGAAAAGTTTCAGCTATTTTCCCAAAATATTTCCAATGATGGTTGTCTGATACTGTTTATTCAGAGCCTGCAGATGCAGAGGACCTACAGTATGTATAGCTGGATGGCAAATCAAAGTCAGAGATTGGCTTTCTGACCAAACTGAGGCATAAGACCAGAAGGCATAGTGGAAATGATTTGTACAGACACAGATGGCCTAGAGAGTAGAGAGAAGCAATGTGTACTTGTAGCCAGAGGGATCTAACCAGGGAGAAAGGTCTGAAGTACAACAGACTAGCACACTTATGAATGGTATAGTGAACCATGAGGGCTGGTGGGGAGCATAGCTCAGTAGTTAGAGTGCTTGCTTAGTAAGCACAGTACCCTGGGTTTGATTCCCCAGCACCACATAAATTGGGCATGGTGACGCACACCTGTAATTCTAGCACTCAAGAGGGTGAAGCAGGAGGATTGTCATGAGCTCAAGGCCAGTCAGAGCTACATGTAAGTTTGGGACCAGCTTGGACAATGGAGTGGGACCCTGTCTTCCCCTCACCAAAAAAAAAAAAAAAAAAAAAAAAAAAAAAAAAAAAAAAAAAAGAAAAGAAAAAAAAAAGCCCATGAGTTTTCAGACATAGGCTGACACCTTGGTACCAACACCTGCCTAGTATAAATGAGAATGGGATATGCCTGACTGTTATGTGTGAGGGCCAACTCTTTCTCAATTGTACACTACCAAGAGAAATAAATTTGATTACAGAATTTGCATGCACTAGCTTCTCTACAGAACGAGTATTTGAACACATCCTAAATTCCTACCGTGCGTGGTTAATGAGACAATCTCTGGAAAGAGGAGATTTTGGGCTAAATGTTAGATGGCATTTTTATCAAGGGGCCTGAGATCTGAGAGCAAAAATATGCTCTGAAGAGTTAAATGAGAGGATACCTGAGTGTGGGCACAAAATGAGTCCGGAATAATGTGCAGTTTGAGGTCCCCTTTCTAAAAATAGTGTTACCTGGAGTCATGGAGTTGTGGATTGACTGTAATAAGATTATGTTTGCATGTGTAGCAAATTGGAAGGAAAGTAGACTGGAGCCTACAGGATCAGTAAGGGAATATTTCAATAAATAATATGAATATCAAGCCCAATTGAGGAGATGTTATTGACGTTGGAGAAGACGAATGTCCTCGACAAATATTCAGAATGTCCAATGGAAGGACAGTAAATGATAGGAGTCGTAAGAGGAGGTAACAAACACACTAAGGAGGAATTTACGTTACCAAGACCTTCTGTAATGGCACGAGACCCTGCTTTACCAGGAGAGTGTTGGCAAGTGACGTACATCCTGCGAGATGCTGGCTTATTGTGCAAATTTCTAGCAGAAATCCAGGTGATAGCCTTTCTGATTTGTGAAGTGAAAGGATACCCTCAGATCTTACTGAATAAAAATGCCTTGGATTTTGTAATCTTGCACTTGGACCACACATTCTCTGAATCACTACTTTTTTCTCTTAGATACAGAGAGTATTGAACTCTGATAGGTTGAAAATGAGTTGTGCACAGTTAAATGTTTTCTCATACTGAAGATGAAGTATTTGCTTAAACATTATTTTAATTAGCTAAGCAATGCACTCCAGCATATTGTAGCATGCCTATAAGTATTGTTCGGTTTCTATGTTCCATAAGTATTGTTTAAAAAATAGCACCATCTGTCACAATATACTCAGGAAAACTTATTGTTTTTGTCAGTGTTAAAAACATATTTATATTTAGCTTTGTCATTGTATATGTTCATGATTAAATGTTACAGAGAATTAAGAAATAAAGCCCCATATACTTTCTTCCTTAAAATCAAATACAGCATAATATCAAACTTAATACCCTAATTGCAAACTAACAAGAGATGCTTTTACAATTACTTCAATGTTTGCAAGGTTATGACTCATGAACAAATTACTTTCATGGTTGGGTTGCGTTTATACAAGACAGGGTGTGAATTTTAAAAATGGATCAACAAGATGGGACAGATTTAGGTGTGGACATATTTATGTAATATGTTTGAATATGGGCATCGAGAAACTGAAAAACAAACACCTTCTTTGGCATATTCAATACTTGTAAAGTAGAATTTGTGCACTATTGTATTAATAAACATTTATGGAGATTGAATGAAAATTGGCATCAAGTGGGATCTTGGAAAAGAACCCTTGAGTAGAGCAAGTTGAAAGTTAATGACATCTTAAATCTTAAGAAAATATGGAATAATGCCACTTGCAAATCCTTCATTTACAACAGATGGAATGTGAGCTCATTCCAAGTGACAGGCCCCTCAACAGTGACAAGTAAAATGTAACCAATAATGGTAGCATGACTCTGTGAAAAAGAGAAAGTAGCCACACAAGCCAAGAAATTGAAATGGAATATTGTTTTTCCCACCAATAACAGGCCTTACCCACAGGTGATGTGGCAACTTACTATGGTAACTGTCAAACTGTCCTGTTTTATACTGACTTGTCTTTTTACAACTATATCCCTGTTATCATTGTGGGTTTTACCCATGTTTGAGTCCTGTGTTTTTAGGCTAAGTTTTAAGAAAAGACACTGTGCCGAATGCAGTTTGCATGTGCAGTAGCCTTTATAAAAGTCTATCAAGGCCTTGATGCCTTTTCCAAGAACATTTAACAAGGGTCAAAAAACCTGAGTTTTCTCAGTGGCTCCAAACCTGTACCAAGTATCTCTTAACTCTGCCCACGGGGAAGGCCAATCTGTTCGCAGGCGATCTCTGAGCAAGTTCAGAGTTGCGTGGTAAATAAGTAGAACACTATGAATTACCATTTATATTACAGCTAAATTGGTCTTATTAAGAGATTAACTGTAGGACAAAGGATAACTCCTGGCAGCTTAGAGCTCTTATTTAAAAAAAATGTCTCTAAGGAGGAATATAGAGAAAAAAAGTATCATCCAACTAACAAGATATTTAGGTGTGGGTGTGGGGGCGGGGCATAGAGAGATTATATAACAATAAAAGGAGCCTGGTCTACTACACAGATATTTAAGCACATAAACATATCTTTGACTTCTGTCTGTCTCTACATATATTGATATTTGTGTGTTATCAGTAGTTGAAACTGACATTTTAAACTTTATTTTTGCGATGCTAGGGATTGAGCGAAAGGCCTCACACATCACACGCAAACTTTTGCTTGGAATAAATCAGATTCATGCACAGTATTCCACTTTTATTTTTTTAAAACTTTTTAAAAAAGTCATTAACAATAAAGAAGCTTGATCAAATTATTTGTGACTTGTTGAAAACTTGGATTGGAATTTCTGGATTCTAGATCCACAGGTAATTAAGAGCATCGGTTGGGAGTTTTCGTACAGAGCAGCTTCTTTTTCCCCTAAAACACTTAGCAAAGGATTGTAAAACATGTTCTTGCCCCAGGCCCCCCGGCATTTTTGTGACCCTCCCAGAGACAGTCATTTCCTCCCACCCTTAGGTTTAGAGTTACTTCTTTTAATATTTTTAAAGGGCACCTACTATCAGTTCTCTCAGATATCGAATAAGGAGATTCTTTCAAGAACTAATTTTGCAATACAGCTTCTTAGAATCCTTGGGGATTCCTTATAGGTCACAGATTTTCTTATGCTTTCCGAGTATTATCAAAATAATCCCTTGGAATCTCTCCCGAGAGCCACGGCTGGGCCTCTCACAACTCACCCCTCGTAAATGCTTATATTTCCAAAAACGTTTTCATAGGTAATGTGGTTTGAAGCTCTGAAAACCAAAGTGTACAAATTCAGGTAAACCCTATAGTTAGAGCCTTATCAGTTTTTTCTCCTTCCAAATTTGTGAGGCATTTTGGACATCCTCTCCCTCTCCTTGATGTCCCCCCGTGCAGTGCTGTCCAGTGAACCATCTCGACAATCTCTTGAATTTTCTCTTCGCCTCTAGCCTTGCTACCTTCTCTCAAGTGGATGCTGTAAAAGCCTGTTATCCATTAATGATCTCCTCTGACCATTCTGCACCCAATAGTCAGCGTAAACTGGGTGTGGTGGTGCACACTGGTACTCCCAGCACTCTGGGAGGCAGAGGCAGAAGGAATAAAAGTTGTAGTTCAGGGTAGGCAACTTAGTAATTTGAGACCTTGTCTCAAAAACTATGTGTACAAAACCTTATACCATGGAATTTGAACTTCCCATGCCTGTCTTGGAGTACTAAATCTAATAGGGTTTATCTATTTCTTTGTAGTATTTCTGAAAGTACATGGATAGCATGTAGTTCAATATGGTAAAGTTGAGCAGTCGTTCTAATAAATTATTTATTATAACGTTAGAATTTTGGAACACCTGAGAAATTCAATTTTTGATCACTTTTTAAAAAATGAAAGCAAACCTTCACATCGATATTGTATCCCTGGAAATTTTTATCTTTTCCTTTCAATCATGTACAATACTTACATAACAAGCGCAGGAGTAGTTGCTGAGTTCTCAGGAATGCTTAAGAGAGCTTTCCACAGCCTTTGTTTTTTTTAGTGTCTCTAGGGAGCAGCTACTTCACTTGGTTGATCTTTGTGTTTAACATTCACATCTAAATTCTAGAAACCTGATACAAATTTCCTAATGACGGTAACTGGAAGATACTTTAAATGACACAGCATCACAATTTAATCAAAACTATCCCTGCTTGCTCCTGGATCAGATTCAGGAATTTTTTACCTTCTTCCCTGGGGCAACTTACTGTCCACACTGGCGCATTTTCTAGAAGAACATGAATGGCCACATCAGAAGCTCCTTTTGAACTCCACATTGTCTGGTCATTGCCTCTCCCACAGGGCCCATTAGGTCTGATAATATTAAAACTCTGACTCGAATTATCCTTAATGAATATAGTAGTGATATTGTCCAAACTCAATATAAGCAATACAAAATGAAGATCCAAATTCAAGCTGTTTCTTGTCTAGAACTAGGGAAACACTAGATTTTAAGATTTACTTATTTACTGAAATGTTTTTACCCTGTTTTTGAATCTAAAATAAGTATACATACATATTCATATCATATATACATACTTTTGGCCATGTAATATTCTGAAACAGTGCCCATGTGTGTTGAAAGAAAAACCCACAGCAATCAGATCTGCTTTTGCACCTGATTTAAGTAATACTTATTACCTGTGAGTGATGGTACTGATAGCAAGGTACTCACGTTTGGACCTGCACGGGAGACTGATCGCTGAGAACAGCGACTGCTAGTGGAATTCCTCCTGTGCTTCTTCTTGAACTGTGTGACACAAGAGGCTCAGGTATATATCGCGTTTCCCTTTCCTTTATATCAACTTTCAGGGGCTTCCACTTAATCAAAGTTAACAAGAGTAACATCCTTACATATTAATTCCCAATCTCGAATACAGAATGAAACACAGATAAACACTCCTTTGCATGTTTTATTTCTAAATTTCAGTTCATTTCCAATATCTAACTATAAAAATGTGGAAATCCACTCCCATGTAAGTCATGACTTTTTGGAAAAATAAAGAGTTTTGAGAGAAATCTGGTAGTCAATGACATATTTGCTTCCTTGTCTTAAATTTTAAGAAGGCTTTGGGGCTGGAGGACTAGCTCAGCAGTTAAAGTGCTTGCCTAGCAAGTGCTAAGTCAAGCGCTAAGTACCTGAGTTTGATTCCCCAACACCACATAAACTGGGCATGATGGTGCATGCCTGTAATTCCAGCACTCAGGAGGCTGAGGCAGGAAGATTGCCATGAGTCCAAGGTCAGTCTGGGCTACAGTGCGAGACCCTGTCTCAACAAATTTTTAGAAGGATTTATTCCAGATATTTATGTTACTTATAAATCTAACTCTTCATATCATTCATAAATAGGTTCTAATTTTAATGATGCAAACAATAACGATTAAGAAAAAGTCCTTTATTATAATTTCTCTTAACCCAACATCAATAATGATTAGATGTTTGATATATATATATATATATATATATATATATATATATATACACACATATTGCAAAACTTTAAAACACATTTCATGTATATGCACACATATAAAGCAAAAATGAGTTTTATTATTATTATTATTTTAGACAGTATTGCTCTGTAGTTAAGGCTGATCCTGAACTCACTGAATAGCCCAGGCTGGCCTCAAATTCACAGCAATTCTGCTCCAACTTCCCAAATGCTGAGTTTACAAGCATGAGCCATGACACCTTGCTTATGTGCTGCTGGGAAATCAAACTGAGGTCCTTGTGCTTGCTAGGCAAGCGTTCTAACCTCTGTGCAATTTTTCCAGTTGCTAGAGTTTTTTCTTTAACAACATAAATACTACATATACCATTGTATAATATTCCTATTAAAGTTATAGCAGCTATTTAAGTTTTTTGTGCCTTGATATTCCATAAGTTACTGTTTAGTTTTCATGATTTACGTAACCATCAATTTTCATGAAAGTTTTTCATGACATTTATATTATTAGAAATACGTCGCAGCAAAAAATCTTATTCACATATTCTGTATGTGAAGATACCAAAATATTAATGAATAAAATGGAATATGTGATTAAAAGTCTGTCCTGTCAAATGCCACCCATGCAGTTCCTAACAATTTCTACTCCTGAGCAGAGCATGTAAGACTACCTGAAAGTGAACTTCACACATTTTCTTTGATTCTTGATATTCCCACGTAAAATTAGTTTTTCAACATGGTGTGTGAAAACGCTATGTATTTTATGTACAGTTTCTTTATTCCTAGTTAATATTCTTTCAGGGGTTTGCTTTAATTTACATTTCCCTCATTGTGTATTTCTATTTTTCTATTTGATTGGGTTAATTTATTTTTCTCATCAAATTGTGAGTTTCTCAGGTGTTTTGGATATTATATGTTCATTTTTCCTGTTTTTTTCTTTTCTAAAAACAAAATCAGGGCTTTAATTAATCATTTTTAAAATATGAAAAAATGCTTAACTTTTTTCTCTTGAATTTAATGTTTGCTTTAATCACATATTCTCCTTTCTCAAGTTATAAGTACATTTTCTCTATTGTCTTTTTTTTTTTTTTGGTCAGTTAACTTCTTATATTTTTAACTTGTTTGACATATACTTTCATGAGTAATACGACAACTGGATATGGCCTTTACCATATCAAATTTGTTTTTGTCATTTAACTTAACAAGCCCTTGGAATAGTAAATTAGAAAGGCTCAGTGTGCTATCAGGGATTGTTTCATTACGCTTCAAACATGATTAAAATTTTTCAACTTTCATTGTGTGTAAATCTACAACTTCCGAGACTTTGTCAGCTTCTTATGTGTACCTTCCGATTTCCATAGCATGTTTATATATTTCTGCAGATATTTATTTTACTACTTACAGAAGTTTACTTGAGGAATAAATATAGAGACAGGAAACTTTGAGAGATTTCTTAATAGTGTAAGATTCTGCCCTGTGAACAAAAATGGGCTTGGCATTCTAGTTACGGAACAATGTAGCAGCTCAAGAGATCTTAAACGCCCTGGCAGCTTAAGAATAAGCAGGCTGGAGGCAATTTCCAGGGAGGAAGTGAAATGAGGGAAGGTTGATAATCAAGTCAAGGGGAGAGCTGGTGATGATAGTTTATGAAAGGGACAGTGCCATTGTCATCTTTGCATGCTGGCGCAATTCAGACAGAGCTGTCACAGTTCATCAAGATTGCTGATGGCTAAGTTCCTGTGTCACCTCTCAGCCTTCTTGGACCCTTTTTCATTCAATTACAAAGCAGTTGATATCAGTGTGCTTTTCAAAAAAAATTGTAATAGCAAGAGTAAGAAGTTGTTTTGACAGAAGGATTTTATACATAGAGGACACCAGGGATTATCCATCTGTCAACCTGGTTTTAGACACGACGCGCAGAAAGGTTCAATGATCTGCTTTTGGGTTACACCTTTAGTAGAAAGGCTGGAGCTACGGGCTTTGCCTTTCATTTTCCTCTCTGTGCTCCCCTTAGGTCATATGCCCAATAAGATAAGAGCCCAGTCGGAGACTGCTCTCCACCTCTCAGCTAAGGGAGGGCCCAGACGCAAATTGCTGGATCCCCATTTTGAAGAGCCACCCTTCTTTGCATACTCAGCCTAATCTTTCAGTACATTGAGTCAGTTGTTTGTCCAGCAGATACTCAAAATCCTCTTTCCTTGCATTATTCACCCAGTGAAAGCCACCCCGTCTCTTGCTTGGCTATTGTAAGAGATTGCTAAAATTTTGTCTTATTTCTTTTTTGTTTCTGTTCCGTTTGCTACCTACCAATGAGCATGAGATATGTATCTGTCGTCCTCTACATCTGTAATTCTGTCTCTCTATCTGTGTCATCTAACTCTCATACATCTATTTCTTAACTCAATTTCATGTGTACAGCATGACTCACATCACATCGAATCACCCTCTTGCTTAGACTCTTCTGATTCTACTTGGTACCCAATCCATGCACCTCCAACATCTACGATGGCCTTCACGATCTTGTCCTCCAGTTTTGTGTATCTGTATCTGATCGATTTTATACTCTCCTAGTTGTTCATTCGGGTCTAGACACAATTGATGATCCCACCTCTTTGAAATGTCCAGAGTGCTCCTTCTTTAAACCATATTCATTATTTCCTCTGCCTAGAGCAGTTCACACCCAGACCTTCACAGGACTAGGACTTCCTCAACCTTCAGGTCTCTGCATAAACACCACTTGCTCTCCATCGTTTCCTCAGAGGTCGTTCTCCTGCCCGTTGCTCTCTAGGTAATTATCTGCCAGGTATTCTCTAGCTAATAATTGTGTTTAAATATTTATAACAAAATGTACCTACTATTCACAATTATGTATTTAGAAATTGTTTTCTATACTAGGATATAGGCTACATCAGGCAAGGTCTCTGGCTTATTTACTTATTTTTATCTCCAGTGCCTGGAATAGTTTCTGGCACATTGCTCATTTCTGAGTACCTAAGGCTGGAAGTTGAAGAATGACCCTTTTACACAATGACTTACACTAAGACTTTAAGGTCAAATATAGTTGGATGTAGCAAGTAAATGATTTCGTTTCTTTAACTTTTATAAATTTTACATTGATAGTGATATTCAACACAGTAACAGAGTAAGTTTCATCTATTATTGTGAGAAAATTAACTATAATAATGCATGCATAATACTTGACTTTATGTCGGGCATCCAGTGTATACTCAACTCATAAGTTTGATATTTTTAACCTATTCTTTTTGTTCCTTTGGTGCTTTATCTCAGTACCTTTCTTAAAAAGAAGAAAATATATATATATATATTTTTTTTGACAAGTAGCATAGGTGGGCAGGAAGACAAGAATACCTGGATGGGAAGCCAGAGTTTCCTTTGCCCTTGGCCTACCACATCTCCTCTCTTTTTCCCTTTTCCTCTGAGAAAGAAATTCAGGTATGAAGAAGGAATAAGGACCGGGAAATGGAATACATAACAATTCCATCCCTGCCACATGGCTAAATGTTTACGGCTCATGGAATTCACTGGTTGTACATAATTTAGTCTACTCTCAACGGGTGATTAACCACAATATAAGCAGCAAACCTGAACAAAACTTAAGAACGTGATGGCCCATTTCTTAGTTCGAGACTGATGTTTACACAAGACGTAAAAAGTTTATCTAACACTGTAGACAAGCCTTTTCTACAAACCAAGTTATCTTTGGTTGTTTACAAACAATTGTAATGTGGATTCCCATTTGATTTGCTCATGAAAAAAACAGGAAGGGAAAGAATTCAAACATGTTTTACCAATGATGGGAAGATGGCCAACTGCAGTCGAGCGCTCCCAGCCCTCTTCCTCTTACAATTTTCTCCCTGGATATAAAGCACAGTGAAAACAAGTTAGGAGGGAGTTTCTTGATTAAAGATTGCTAAAAGTCAAGACGAAGAACTATACAAAATGCTTTCCTCCTATCATAATGTGAACTGGATGCATGCATGTTCTAGTCAGCTATTGGTAACCATCATTATTGATTGGGTCATTGGTGGGGGTGGAGAGAAATGGCTTTAACCCAAAGCAATGCTAAGACAGGATTAGTATAGAACGTCTGACTTTACAGTCTCAAATGAAAAATTTTCTGTGTAATTTAAGAAAATGTGAACAACATGAAATCAATTTGCTTTCTAATTACCTATTATTCTATTAACCAGGAAGTCAGTGAAATCCTTAGCTTGACATACAGTTAAGAGCTCTACTAGATTTTTTAGCTTTGGATTTCTTTTTCATGCTTTGCTTAAGCTCCGTGAGTTTTCCTCTCTGAGTTCCAAGGGCTCCTCTTGTCCTGAATATTGTGAGAGGATCTTAGCATGCATAGCAGAGCCAGATGCTTGCGATATGACCTCAGACCACCTCTTCCAGTGTAGATTTTCATGAAAAGCACATTTCTCTTTCTAAACGCAGCTTATTGGACAACTTCGTGGATTTGCAATAAGGGTTAAGTTTGTGAAAGACATAAATATTTAGAAGGGCTTCTAACGCACAAAATATGTTATGCACATTTTAGCTATCACAATTTTTTTCCAGTAGAAGACTTATTTGGTTTCATCTGTACGTATTCAGACTTCACTTTTATTAACCAGTGTTTCCAATTTTATTCTTAAAGACATTGTTTCTAGCATTATTTTCATTTTGCGGCTGCCTCCACTAATTGCTTATTGCTCAAGAGACAGTTCAGTCATGACCAGTCTAATTTTTTCCCCGTCCAACAGTCATTCCACTTTATGTTTTAAATAGAATCTAAGGTTTCCCTGTGGGGTATTCTCTCAGCACCTTTAGATACTTTTTGCCAATGAAATACTTTCTTCTCAAGACTTGGTGGGACCTCCTGGAATTCTGAAAACATGAGCAGTAGGTGGAGAAACAAAGTGTGAATGGCTGAACCTGTTTATCGCAACTGTAGCGCCTGGAAGAACTTCTTACGCAGCTTCTTCTAACTTACACTCTCCATCAGCTACCCGATCTCTACCTGAGTTTCTCTCTCAGTCTTAGGCACTTTGCATGCCTCTATACAACGAATTATCCAGCTGGCCAGAGTGAATGTCTCCGATGAAAGGGTGAGCCTGAAGAATTCTAGTTGGTACGCGTCTTTTCCGCTTGATAATGCTGCGTCTCTGCTCTCCAGCCCCCTGGTTCTGCAGCCAGCTAAGTGTTTTGCTTTACCCTCTGTCCTCTGGCCAGCTACCTCTGTATTCTTTCCTGTTGCAGCAGTTGGAAGCCTACTACTTTATTTCACCGCCTTTGGCAGACACTACCATTTCTTGATTAGCATCTGAGTTGAAAACGGTTTCTCAGTTGAGCAAAACTATCAACGCTGTACTAGACTTGTTTATAATGGTCTGCTTTTCCTCAGCCCTTTCTAAGGTAAGCTGCTAAGGCCTTTGCTCCCTAATGAGTCAGTTTGTTATGGCGAGGTACCCTACAACCACACTGTCTGGCTGAAATTTCCTGGGCCCAAGGAGTGCATCTGCCCTAAGGCATCGAGTCCTGTTAAGCAAGGCAGAAACCTATGGCTTGGATATTCTGGTTCAAAGCACTGGGAAGATAGCCAATCAGATCCACCTCTTAGGAATTTCAAATTAGGAAACACACCCGCCTAAGGCAGCGCACCATAGGGACGAGTACCAAAATGATGTGTGAAGAGTTGCTATTGGGCAGAGGAGGCCGCAACCGTCACTTAGAGACGTGTGCAAGCTGAAGCAGGAAAGGGTCTCTGGAAGAGGGGCTGGTGAACGGGGCGGTTGGCAGGAAAACAGCACAAATGTATGAAAAATGTGGAGCCTGTGAGGGACACAGGAAGACTGGCTTCTGGCGCTCCTGTAATTCCCGTGGTCACATAGCACTACCACTAGTGCCTGCCTGTGGAGCACTGACTGGCTCAAATTTCTGGGATCTTTGTGATTCTAACAATGTTACACATCACCACTTTTTTCCTCTATGATTTACGAAACCAAATGTCTCTTGATTAAAGGTGATGTTATATAAGTTGATGATAACTTATAACCTACATAACTTCATTGAATTTACTCTGTTGGAAGGAGTTTCGAACTATTTCTGTTAAACCACTTCACTTTTTGCATGTTAACTATAATATCTAATAAGACCCTTTTTATTTTTGTTTATCTAATTATTGCCTTTGCATATGCCTGCCCTTTATCTTGGCTTGTCTGTTTATCTGGTTGTTAAATTCTTACTCATTCTTCAAGCTGTATTTACTCTTCATGTCTTCTATATCCGTTTCCCAAGAAATACCCACTCCCTTCTGCGTGATCCTTCTGCTTTCTCTACAATAACAGTCGACTCAGACGCCTTGCAAAATTTCATGCCGTATGGATTACACAAAGTATGAGGAAGTAGAGCAAATTCCCACAGCTCGCAAAACTCCATCGATATTCACAGCTTTAAAAAATTAGTTGACGTAGACTTAGCATGGAGCATACACAAAGATTTGACACAAGTGCACATTGTGTAAGAATTTCTACAAAGTGATTAATATATCCGTTGTCATTGATGATGTCTTTAAATCTCCAGAATTTGTTTATCTTAAAACTGCAAGTTTGCACCCCTGCTTTTGTGAATTCTTTTTTTTTTTTGTAGTTTTGACATAAGTGAGACTCTGCTGAGTTTGTTTGTGCCAGGTTTATCCCACTTGAAATATATCTTCCAGGTTCACCCTTGTTATCCAAATTATAGTTTTATTTTTTAAGGTTCAGTAATATTCCATTGTCCATGCATATCATATTTTCTTCTTTCCTACCTTACTTTCTTTCACTTTTCAGTTTTCTTTCTTTCTCCCTCCCCCCCCCCCCCCCCGCCCCCCTCCGGGGTCTTGCTCAGTAGTCCAGGCTTGTCCTGGACTCACTATATGACTGAGTCTGGCCTTGAACTCACGACAATCATCTTGGCTCAGCCTTGCAATCTGCCAGCCACAGCCTTCAGAGTGCTGGGATTACAGACAAGCACCACCATGCCCACCTAAGTTTTATGTGATGCTAGGGAAGCGAATCCAGGACCTTTCACATGCTAGAAAAGCACTTTAAAAGCTGAGCTACATCTCTAGCCCCTCCCCGCCCCAACCTTTTTGATTAGCAACACAGAATAGCGAGCTTTGTTTTGGTTCGTTGGGACCTGCTTATATCGTGTTTTGAAAGTTTCCAACCTCTATTCCTCCTACCTCTCTAATCTCTTTTTGCTGGCTCCTTTCTCTACTGCTACAAGTCTGCATTATTTATTTATTTTCAATTTCTCTTGTAAAAGAAGGCACGCACTTTTTAATTTTCTGGGTCTGCCTTAATTTACTTAAGATGATGGGCTCTAGCTTCCCCCATTTTCCTTCAAATAACGTGATTTTATTTTTTTATGGCTGAATAATATTCCACAGCATACTCATATACACATTACATTTTCTCCATTCATTTGTCAACAGGCAGATGAGCATTTTGACAGCTCAACTACTGTGAATTTTGCTTCTCGAAGCATGAGTATGTGTGTTTCAGTAGCATGTGGTCTTTAATCTTGTGTGGAATGTACCAAGGAATGATATTGTTAGATTAAAATATGTGTCTATATTTTGTTTTCTGAAAAATCTCCGTACTGATTTTCATACTGTTGGAGAAGTTTATATTCCCACCAATAGTTCAGCAGGCTCCCTATCCCCATATCCTCACCAGCACTCATTTATTTATTTATTTTTGGTTTGTTTTCTTGGTGACAGCTACTTTGACTAGGGTGACATGGGATATCAATGCAGTTTTGATTTGCATTCCTTTAATGGATAAAGATGTTGAACATTCTTTCTTGTAATTATTTGTACTTTTTCTTTGGAGAAGCATCTATTCAGTTCCTTTTTTCCCTTATTGATTGAGCTTTCTTGGGGGGTGTGTGAGTTCCTCATATATTGTAGATATTAATCCTCTATCAGAAAAATAGCTACCACAGATTTCTTCCATTTCTGTAGGAATTCTGTCCTTGCCCTCTGTTGACTGTTCTTTTGTTGTGTAGGAAGTGTTTAATGTGATATAATCCTATTTGTTGATTTTGTCACTTTTTCCCATGTTATCGAAGTCCTATTCAACAAGTCTTTGAGGGTTTAAGCATTTTTTCCTTTATGATTCCAGCAGTTTTAAAGTTTATGGATGTATATATAGGTCCTCGATCTATTTTGACTCAATTTTAATATAAAGTGTGAGATTGGGACCTAATTTCAAACTTTTGCAAATGTATATTCAGCTTTCCCAGCACCATTTTTTCAAGACACTGTCTTTTCTCCTTCACATATTTTTGACTTCTTTGCAAAAAATCAGATGACTGCAGGTGAATGGGTTGGTTTCAGTGCCCTCTTTCCTACGTCATTATGCACATCCAGTCATTCATTGACAGACACTTAGGTTGATTCCATACTTTGGCTAACGTGAAATATTTTGGAACAAACACAGAAATCCTTAACGTACTGATTTTATTTTCTTTGGATAGATACTCCAAAATGGGATTACTGAGTCACAAGGCGATTTTATTTTTTTGAGGGACCTCCATCCTGTTGTCTACAATATCTACCCTAATTTACATTTCCTTCAACATTGTACAAGGGTTCACTTTTTTCCATTCTTGTGCCAATGCTCGATGTCTATTGTCTTTTTGATAACAACTGCTCAAACAGGTGTCAAGTGATAGCTCATTGTGGTTTGGATTTGCATTTCTTTCCCTAGCTATATTGAGTGATTCAGCACATATCTAGTGGTTGTTTGCATGCCTTCTTTTGGAGAAATGTCTACTTGGGTCATTTGTCTAATTTAAATCTAGTTATTTGGCTATGTTGATATTCATTTACTTCTGTTTCAGGTTCATGAATATTTTGATATTCTTTATTTGTGTTTCAGACTTGCAAATCTTTTCTCGCATTAGGTAGTTACATTTTATCTCATTGATGGAACACAATACCTGACACCCACAACTTAAAGGAAGACAGGTTTATTTTGGCTCGCTTTCAGAGTTCTCTGTTCATGCGTGGTTGGTGGGCTCTGATGGCGGAGGAGGCTGTTCATCGCATTGGCTAGAAGTAGAGCAAGAAAGAAGGAGCCTGAGACAAAGACATTCCCTTCAAGGTCAGACTCTGGACTTGTCCTTTCCCATTATACCCCTCTCCAAACCTCATAACTCTTGAGGGATATGTTAGACCCAAACTACTACTTTGATGAAGTTCCACTGGTTAATGTTTGCTTTTTTTATCTGTGTTTCTGGTTTTATATCTCCCACAATTATTGTCAAAATCTATATCAAGAAGATTTCTCTCTACATGTTCTTCTAGAAATTTTGCATTTTTGATTTTCAATTTAATGCATTGATCCATTTTGAGTTAATTTTTGTATCTGATTTAAGATAGGTATGCAATTTCACTCTTTTGCAAGTAGATATTTAGCTTTTTTATTTTTTTGTACATGGCCTTATTTCTGTACGATCTTGTGTCATTGGTGTGTGTGTATTTATTCTGATGTCAATGACAATTTTGATTATTATAGCTTTGTAATAAAATTTAACATCAGAGAGTACATCGCCTTCATCTTTCTTTTATTTTTTTGCAATTTGTTTGGTATTTGGGGTTTTTGTTGTGGTTTTATATGACTTGAAGGGTTATTTTTCTGTGAAAATGCCTTTGGCTTTTTGATAGGAATTACACTGAATCTGCAGAGCACATTGTCCACTATTAATTTCTGATTTGTCTTTTTTTTGGTACTTATACCTGGTAAATTAGAAAGAAAATAAGTAAAATGTCTTTTTGACTTTCTGTTTACCTAGCTTCATCAAATATACCTTCATCACATGTATAACTTCTGCTGTGTATAAATGAGTGTAATTTTGAAAAACAAAATAATAAATTATAATTCTTCACTATTTCTAAAAGATTGTCAAAAATTATGTCATTCTGTAGACCCAAAGTCTATGACTGAATGAATCACATCTGACAAACTGTTAGTAATCTCCACCAAGACCTCTATGCCATTAAGCATTGCTACCTAAATCAATGCTGCTTTTCGTTTATGTATAACTCATTCAAGGACACTCTACTTAATTAGAAGTTTCAAGATCTTCAGTTATTTTCCTTTAGAGGAAAAGACAGAGTCTACTTTTCAGAGAAATTGAAGCAGTTTCTTTATTCATATTTAATATAATGACACCCGCCCTCATTCCTTTTATAAATGCTAGTGTACTTTGATAAACATTGTGGAAAACCCTTCAAACCTTCTGGGAATTCTGCGAATCACACTATTACAATTCTAGAATGACTTTTACCAACTTCCTGGAGGAAAGCAGCCTCGTAAGGTAGTCTGTACCATGTGTCATGTGACTTCAGCCTTTACAACTTACTAGTTGTTATTTTTGTTAAGTTCTTTAAGCTCTCCAAGCTATACACTGAAAATGATGATAATGGCAGCATGTTAGTTAAGGTGTAGGATAATCTATAATGTCAAAACTTCCAAACACAGTAGATTAAATATCACAGAAATGTATTTCTCACTCACACGAGAGTTCAAAGTTAAGGGAATAATTAGAACAGAAAACTGGCCATATAATCTTCATATTTAGCTACACCTTGAAAGTTTGAGGTGGATGTCTCAGGCTGCTATGTGCCACTGTAACAAACTACTGCAGCTGGGAACTTTATATAGACACTAGATTTATTTAGGTTATAGTTTGGACATTCAAGAGCATGATTAGCTTCTGTTGCCTCTGATAAAGGCCTTCAAGTAGATCATAACATGGAAGATGGTGTGGCGGTGGGTGCACCTGTGGGAAGAGATCGTGTCGCAGATAGGGAGCAAAAGACCACAGAGGAATCTGGGTCATTGTCTTCATAAGACTCTCTCTCAAGGAAACTACTGTATTTCTACCAGACGATGCCCAATTCTGAGAAACAGCATTAATCCATTCATGAGGGTGGACACTCCATGACCTACTGATAATTACCGTTTGCTGGACCCTACTTCCTAAAGGTTTAACCATCTGCACTCAGCATGGGGACCAAAGCTCCAGCACGTAAACATCTGGGACGCATATCAAGGCCAAAGCAGGACAGTGGATACTCTTAATTTTTGCAATCTTTGCTATAAAAAAGTTTGTAGAACCAGTATTTTGTAGAAAATACTTGGGAGTTCTAAAGGTATTGCGGCTCCCACATTTTCCAAAAGGTCACTTCTAGCTTTTAGAGGCTTGAGAAATACAATTTGCACCCAGTTTTAAGACTGGACAGAGTAAAAAGAATGATCATAAGGACAACTAGTTTTTTGCCGCAAGATCTTGCAACATTTCCATGCTGTTAAAATTACAAAAAAGCCTAAATTACTTGATGTGATTCACAAAAAATATCCAAAAAATAAAACAACAAAGAAAATCAGAACAAGAATATGGACTTCCAATCAAGTACAATTTCTTTTCTCAAAGCTTTTGTGTTTCTTCTGTGGTAGGAAAATGAAAGTTTCTACAAACAAAATATAAACTCAATATTAAAGGTTGTCTAATCTTGATTTACTCAATCTTTTTTTTTTTTTTTCAGACAGGTCTTTCTCTGTAGTCCAAACTGGTCTTGAACTTACTGTGTAGTCCAGGCTGGCCTTGGGCTCACAGTTATCCTCCTGCCAGGACTACAGGCAAGTGCCACCATACCTGGTTTATATATTGCTGGGGAATCAAACTCAGAGTCTTGTGCTTGCCAGGTAAGAGCTTTCACCACTGAACCACTAGCCCAAGGATTTACTTGATCTCAATAGCTGAAATTTGGGGCTAGATAATTCTTTATTGTGGGGGAATATTCCATGTATTGTAAGATGGCTATCAGACGAAGCTCAATCAATGCCTGTAGCACCCTGGCTCCTAGCTGAGATAGGAGTGACACCTCCAGATACTGTCAAATGTCCCAGTTCATGGGATGCAGGAAAGAGATAGGGCAAAACTGGCTTCATTTAAAGGTCATTGGCCAGATCTCATAAACTGCATTATTATCATAAATGCATATATTGATTTATTAGCCTTTAAAATTAAGAATATTTTCACTGTTTTTATCAGCAAATTAAAGATAACGTTTATGGCAGAATAGTTCAAATTTTGCCAGGTCAAGTGATATAAGCCATCTCTTGGGCTTTCTTATGTTTCCATTTCTTCACTGAGTTGAAAGGAACTGATTTCCTGCTTGGTGATAATATAATGCTTTAAAAGGATTTTTTTCCCCTAAATTTCTGTTTCTAAGTTTCTAACTCTAGCTTTTGTAAGATCTCTCTCATAATGTATACCACTAAGTGGACACAAGCGAGAGAATTTATTTTTAAAGATTCTGATGGAAGATGTATGGATAAATAGAATTCTCTACTGGGAAATTTTGGGCAATGTTGTCTGAAAATATCATTGCAATCCCTAAACATATGAATAAACTTAAAAACATCCTAGATACTGCTAAAGGGACTGTGACTCCTCAGTGCACAGAACGATCTGTACAGTCTGTTTGACAGACGTTAGCAGAGTCTGCATCTCTTCCCGCTGATGATGTTCTAAAATATGCCAGGTGATCACATTACATAAAATTTGAGGAACTCAGAAAAAATTAGGCGACAGTGGAAAAACAGCGGAGAAAGCTGCCCGTATCCCCACATTTAGGCTCGTCCTGCGCATGTCCCACCTTTGGTCCATAGCATGCACCTGCCAACTTACTTCATCTTCCTCCTTGGTGGCTTTGTTACCGGTAGCTTTCTGCCCTGGTGATTTCAGATCTTTAAGAAAATGAATACTGTGCTTTCCCCCCCCCAAAAAATTGTTTTAATAGCTTATCTTAAATTATTCTAACAACTCTGCTACGATAAATTCTCTACATAAACATGAAACTTTTACTTCCATCTCTTCACTTTTGTATTACTAGTTTCAAACACCCTTAGCAGATTATTTCCAAAAGTAGCTATATTTCCTTCTATTCTTAGGAATGTGACTTTATCAGTATTTTCAAGTGATGAAGTCTCTCGCTTCTCCTTTTGATCTCCACCGATCTTTTGATCTACTATCCAACAGAACGCAACGCAGGTGGCAATGTATATGCTTCATGGTTCTAAGTCTGAAGAAGTGTTGTAGGAAAAAAAAAAGTGTTGCAGAAACTTTCACCATTGGAAAGATACTCAGCCATGGCTTTCGCATGATAAGAGTAGACTAAGATTCTTGAGAGAAGAGACAGACCACTTAGAGGACAGCTGCTGACACTGGCTCACGCGTGTGTGTGTGACTATCCATCTTGGATTCTCTAGTCCCAGCGAAGTGTCCCAACACTCTATGGAGCAAAAACTGAATTGTCTTCTGTGAATCTTTTTTTATAGTCAGACTTGTGAACAATAAAATGGCTGTTGGTTTAAACCACTATGTTTTGGAGTGGATTCTCCTGAAGCAATGGATTACTGGAAGTGCCTTCTCTTCCGCTGTACCTTACATTGTCCTTCAGGACAAGAATCATGTCCGAGAATTTTTTTTTCAGAGTAAAATACTGGTTACACAACAGCTGTAGCTAACTGAATTAATTCCACTTCATATGTCTGAAGAAAATATCTCAACATTAAGGTGATAAAGTCCAGTGACTGTTAGATTTTTGAAAAGCTGTTATAACTTGATAATTTAATGTGTTACCACATGTATGTTACCACAAGGATCCCCTTGGCCTTGATTTTGCTGTTAATGAAGATCTCTGAGGTTTTTTCTTCCCTCAGAAACTGGGTAAAATCACAATCTCATGACCAGCCCAGCTGGAAACCCTGGTATAATAAAGACTAAAAGTAGCTAGACATGAAACAATGGAGGAAAAAAACCATGTAAATTTAACCATGTGAAATCTTAAGGCAGCTCAATTTATTTGTTCCAAATTTTGTGCCTTAATCTTTTTATTTTTAAGTAAACAAAACAAATGGTACAAGACTGACAATAAGGTTTTCAACTCAACTCCATGCTTTATATCATTAACAACAACAACAAAAAATCACACTTTGAGGACTACCTAAAATTCATGCTCTTTTATTATGAGGGAGAAAATGGATATTTATGTATTTCAAAGCAGATGTATACACAATTAACGATATCCTTCCTCTCTTCCTCCCTTTCTGCCTCATTTCTTCTTGCCTGTCTGCTTGTCCTCCTTCCATCCATCCTTCCTTCCTTCCTTCCTTCCTTCCTTCCTCCTTTTTTCACGCAATGACCAAAATGCACTTTTGGCCATGTCCTTTGAAGTAATAAACATTTTGATTGATTGTAAATCACTTTCTATCTACTATTATCTCGGACAGCAAAGTATGGCAAACTATGTTCTTGTTTATCTGTTTTTATTTATTCCATTAGTGTTCAGATTACAGCTGCTTGTGTAGAATGACTCTGGGAATTGTCTCTCTTTCACAAGGTTATTCACTTGGGTACCTTCCTTGTATTAAGAGGCATGTTCTCAGCTGCATTGTGGCTGGCGGCCAGAGAAGCAATTTCCTTTCCTTTAAAAGGGGTTGGAAAGCATCTGATTATATCAGGAAGAGGCATTTCCGTTTTCAAGGTGAAAGAACGCTTGCTTCTTTTATTGATAATGGAAGAAATAAGATACATTAGTTAAAGACAGAAGGCTTCCCAATTAAAAATATCCAGGAAGGGCGGGACCTAGTCTGTAGTGGTATCTTATTGTAAATTAGCAGAGCAAGGTAAAAGTGCCAGTATTTTTCTACTTAGTTCAGCTTTTCATTTTATTTTATCTTTTGATGAGCATGCTATGTGTTCATGTTTATGAAGAACATTGTAATATTTTTGATCCATGTACATATTGGGTAATTGACAAATTCATCATCTTAAGCAGTACCATTTCCTTGTGTTGAATACTTCCAAAACACTCTTAGTTCAGTTCCTGAGACAGGTTTTTCTTGGACAGATCTTCCACCACACATGAGGGTACCATATTTATCACTTGAAAGACCTTACTTTTTGTTTTGTTTTGGTTTTTTTGTGTGTGTGTCAGACAATAAGAGTTACAAAGCCGGGAAAAATTTATTAATGCATTTAACCCGGGCTTTAGAATTTTTCAGTGATAAATAACATGGAAGCTTTTAGGGTTACAAGACAGGAGCGCAACTGTTGAAACATGTTTAATTTTTGTGATTCTAATATTAAACAGCATAAGCGAAAAATACCCGACCTATTTAGAACCTGATGACCCCCACGTCCTGCGTGTTCCCTATCCCAGGGCTATGCCATAGAAGTGAAATATAAAACACAAATACGGGCTCTCTTTGTGACCTTCACTGCTTTGGTAACCACAGTAACAAGCAAAATAAACGGCAACACGAGTTTCAGTAACATTTCGTTCAACCATGTAACGGCCCTGCGATTTCAATATGTAAACTCCAAATCTATGGGATTTTTTGCTGAGTCTTCAAATCTGTTATGTCACAATTTGACACGTGCTTTAATCTGGACCACTCCCCCTTTCAAATGTCTCAAGTCCCGCATATATTTGGTGAATCAGCGTACCAGACAACACAGCCCGCATCTTGCTTTATTTAATTCCCATTCACCCCACATTTTGGGAACAGGCTTCCAGCTTTTAGTCTTTTTGTACAATCTTCTTAGTCTATACTTTAAAAGCCATTTATGATGAGCTTCTTCCTGCCTGTGGGAGTATCTAGGAACCATCCTTACTTCTTTATTGCCGCTTTATATCCTATCCTGAATTTACCTGGAGATTTAGCAACTTATTATGCAACTAATGTACACATTTACTGTATTTACTTCTCTTTTAATGGGCAATTTCCACTTTTTCCTTAGAGGGTACATTTTCTTTAGTCTTGAAGGGCTCACATCTGTCATGGCTTTGGTGGGGGTTGGGATGGGCACTGGCACGTCTAAATCCGGCTGGCGATGTGACGCTTCTTCTTTCTGGACTTCTCAACATCAGTTCTAAGGATGTTGCTGTGAATGGTTTGCGTCGTGTCGTCACCAATGGCTAGAAAAACTGGCAGGCCTAAAAGGCACTCACTCAAGGAAAGCCCCAGATGGCTGGGGAACGGGGACATTTTTAGTAACTGCCTTACACCTTTTACAACAGGTAAAGCAAATAGGCTGCACGCATACGCGCGTCTCTCTTCGGGCAGGATTGCTGTCTGCTTCTTTTCTTCTTTGTCACGGAAGTGAGGACCCCAGAGAGCCTCCACTAACCTCAAATGAGCATTCCAATCGACTTTGCAAGAAATAACTGACCTTTTCCAATTCAGGTGCTCCGAGGCTTGCTTTTTTTGACGTTTTTAAAATAATGGAATTGCGGCACTGCTGGTGGGAATGTAAATTCATACAACCACTCTGGAAAGCAGTATGGAGATCTCTCAAAAGAATGGACATAAGTATCCCCTTTGATCCAGAGACAGCCCTCCTGGAAATATTTCCAAAAGAGGTCAAAAGAACACATAACAGAGGTACATGTATACCCATGTTCATAGCAGCACAACTAACAATAGCTAAAATATGGAAATCACCAAAATACCCATCAACAGACCAGTGGATACACAAACTGTGGTATTTATACACAATGGACTACTATGCATCTATAAAGTCCAACAGCGTGGAGGCTTTCACGGGCAAGTGGAAGAAGCTTGAGAACATCATGCTTAGTGAAGTGAGTCAGAAGCAGAAGGTGAAACATCGAATGGTCTCTCTGATATGAGAGTCCCAGATCACAACTATCTCATGGAACTTAAAACAAAAAAACAAAGTGAACCAGGGGGGTAGGGTGGGGAGGAAGGGAAGGGTAAATAGGGGGAGGGACAAAAGGAGAGTAGGAAAATCCTTGTCACCTTGACAAGATATGTATGCGCACAAAATGCTCAACTTTGTTGTAAACCTTAAATTTTGCGCTTATACATATCAATAAAATGGGAAAAATAAAATGACAAAAAATAAAAAATAAATAAAATAATGGGATAGCATCTGATCCAAGGTCTTCCACTCATTTACTCTTTTTCATTCTAGGGCTCTTTCTACTAACAGCTAGGGTTCCAGATTGTGAAAGTTGCTGCTTCACAATATCCAGTTTCACGTTATGCTGAAGACACTAACCAAAGACACACCTATATCTAATCTATCCTACTGAGGTTTTCCTTCACGGATCACCAGCCATCTTTTTGCAGCTTCTGAAAGTGTTATTCCATTTCTCATTTCATCCCTCTCTAGTATTTGCTGAATTTGACATCATCTCTAACTTTGAGTACTTATTTATGGAAACAGAAAAATGGGAAAGACCCTACGCTTATAAATATAAAAATGTATTAACTAGACCTTAGGGGGAAAAATCCTAAGTCCAAGATTGAAATTTTTAGTCAGTCTGATGATTTTAGTTGATCTAACATTGATCTGATCTAAAAGACCTCAAAGAAACAGAGGATAATGCAGAAATATGAGTTAGGAACATAATGTATGTTTCCCCATTAGATACATTTTGTACTTCTAATGTAATATTATGAAACTGACAACAGGCAGTCTAGATTCCATAAAGCTTGGGTTTTATAACTCCTTACATAAGTCCAGTGTGTGAAATTAATATAGCCATCTGTGATCATGGGTTGTTTTCAAAATGTGCCTTATGGTGTCATCTCAACTGCACCATAGCCAGACTGCATGGAGAATTGGGACATCATTTACCCTGTTCAGGACATAAGAATCATCATTCCCTTCAAGTTCAATGGCATCACCTGTCACCCAACAGCGCCCCAGTGTCCCATTCCACTGTGCTCAACATTCAGTGTTCCCCAAAATTAGTATTAATACTTCCCATGCCACTAAAACAAATGTCAGCTTCTACTACTTTGTCTTAACTTAATATTTATAGATTTTCACAGTATATAGCTCATACCCAATTCTGAGCAGCTTCTCTAGTTGGTTATTTTCTAGACTGTCATGTAAGGACACAGAGGTGGCTGATCTTTGGTCTATTCAGTTGTGATGGGGGTTTCACGACAACATAACAGAACACAGAAATGTTCCTGTGGAAAACTATCTAGACTTGCTTTTTCTAAAAAGTTTTGATGCTATAAAGGACATTTGGAGTTTTACTGGTTTCCTAGGGCAAACACTATCTATCCTCCAGGAATTTATTGAAATGCTGGTATTATCAAACAAACAAGACAAATGCTTTTGTCCTAAAGGAACTCATAGTCCAACAGGGAAATTAATGTTTTTCTTTGTCAACAATGTAGCTGTGGAGAGAGGTAAGTGGTGACACAATTAAGAAGAAGATGAACTTAGCTGGAAAATTCAGGAGGGCATCCATAGAAAAGTTAATCTTGGAGAAGTCTTAATTGTAGATTGTATAATTTATATCTTAAGGGTTTCCCAAAGGCCTGTGAACTAGAGTCCAGGTCTCTAGGGAGGCACAATTAGAAACTGGTGAGATCTTTTGAGAGGTAGGACCTAGCAGGAGGTTGTCAGGTAATTTAGAGCAAAACCTACAGAAGATTTGTGGGCTTTGGCATGTTCTTCATTCTTTCGTTTTCTCTACTTGGCAATAAGCAAATGGATTTTCTTCACCATGCGTGCTTTACTTCTGGCCCAAAGCAACAGGAGCAATTAGTCATAGACCAAAGCATCTAAAAGGCCAAAATAACCCCTCTTATTGATAAGTAACAATCTCAGTTTTTTTTTTTTTACAGTAACAAAACGTGGACTAACAAAGGACTGTTCCTAACTGGGTGTGGAGATGGGGAAGAAAAGGGGAGCACAACTCCTGAATGGCAATCCAAGGTGAATGAATGTATAATTGTGTAACTGAGGAACTGGAGAAAATGTGTTATGGTTAGAGTACAGAAGGTAAATGTGGTAACACGAGAGACAAGATGGGATAGCCAGCCCAAGACCGTGGAAGGTCAAGCTCTAATGGGTTTGCACTTTGTTGTATGCATAGTAAGAAGCCATTGAAAGCCTTCAAGCCATTGAGTCAAATTTTGAGACCTGTATGAGAGTTAGCTTATTGGGAGGCAGCACAGAGCATGCATTACAGACACAGGAGACATGTGATATGGTTCCGGGGTTGGATTTATCACCATTGTCTACTAAAAGAATTATGAGATGAAATGTTGAAAAAAGACAACAACGAATTCTGAAGGGAATGGATCAGACAAGATGAGAGAAATTAACAACACACAAGTCTAGATGGGTGATATGGGATGAGGATTAAGAAGAAAATGAGAGTTATTTTCCAACTCAGTCCTCTGCTTCTATGTGAGCTGTAGCACTCCTCAAGAAAAAGAGACCTAGGGAGGATACACTGATCTGTGGGAATCTGTGAAATTCTAATCGTTTCAAGAGTTTCAAGCAAAGAAGCACAGCAGATGGCTGGGAATCTAATTTAACTGAAGATGTGATCAGATTGTCAGGGAGTATGAAGAGAGGAGAAGACAGAAAACAAAGTCCTAAGAGTTTTAAGCTAAAATAAAGCTATAATCTAGAAGGCTGAGGCAGGAGGATTATGCAAGTTTGAGTCATGCTTGGCAAAACTAGTGACTTGGTGAGAACTTGTCTTAAAAATAAAAAAAATAAAAAGGGTTGGGGATGCAGCTCAGGGATCAGGCCCCGGACTCGATTCCTAATACAAAAATGAAAAAAAAAATTAACAGTAACAATGCACATAGGTGAGATGAGATAAGGACAGAGAACAAAAAGTTCGACAATAAGGACATTTCCTGGTATATTTAATCAGACAGAAAGAAACGCTTATCCAAAGCCACTTGCAGTGGTAAAAGTAGAAACAACACTTTCAGTATATTTCTTAACTGATTTCTTCATGAAGGGGATTTCCAATATAATGTATGCAGGGGAAATGCTGGGGATGAGTTAGGGACTGATTTTTCTGACTCAGCCACTAATTCACAAAGTGGGAGAACCATTCTCAACATGTGGATAGCCTATTAATTAGAAACCCACAACAGGAGGGGGAAATTACTGTATGTGCAACTGCTAGTCTAAATTCACATCAAGAGTAAAACAGCTTTGAGAAGAAAAAAGACAACCTTTTCTAGTATTATGGGAAAATAAAAGAACGCAATCTCCTATTTAAAATCTTAACCTGTTTATTATATGAATTTTTTGCTTTTTAAGAAAATAATTATTTATTGAATGATTGATTGTATAAATGAATCTCTGGATAAAGTTTCTACTTGTGATTCTGTTTCAATTATCTTTGTATCAACATCTCAAGATGAATGTAATCATTACTTATCACAACGAATACTGTCTTAGTTACTTTCTTGTTGTTGTGACAGAGTGACCAACATTCACGACACAGGGGAGGGAAGATCTATTTAACTCACAGTTCCAGAAGGTCTCCATAGTCCATTCATGGGTAGTGGGCAGTGGAGGAAGCACACCGCAGAGACTGGAGAGCTGCACACAGCCTTGCAGGCAGCCAAGTGAATGAGAAGGCAGTCGATAACTGGGAACTAAGGCAAGGGCAGAGCTTTCCCAGGAAGAAGCTGTAACAATGTTTATTCTTCCATCCTTTATTTATTCCACGCTGCTAGATAGACCTCCCGCATCCAAGGTGGGGGGCCCTCCCTCATTTCCTGGACCACTCCTCAGTAACATGTTCTTGAAAGCTTTGGACTGGGTGCCCTCCAGTCTCAACGAGTTGACATAATTCCTCTAGGTCAAACTCTAAGCATCTCTGCCTTCCAGCTAGGCCCCATCTCCCAAGAGCACCTGGTTCCATTGGTAACCCACTTTGTCCAAATACATGAGGCTTTTAGGGGACATTCACAACATATATGAATAAAGTGATAATGGAAAAAGTAAATAAAGTAAAGACTACAAACAATAAAGTGTCACCCTTTTAGATTATTATCTGAGATTATATGTATGAAAGTGCTCAATATACAGAATGTAGCCGATGCTAATGACCCATCGCGTTTTCTCTAGCCTGTAGTTTAACCTTGTATTTTTCCCCCAATTTTTTCTTGGCAGAAGGAAATATTTCTCTGAGGAAGTCATTGGTATTGATTCTGGCTTCTGGTCTTACTTCATCCGCCTCAATACTCAGTAGCCACAGAGCTAGTTAATTCTAAGACGGGTCTGCTTTCTCCAAATCCAGAGTGCATTCTAAGCTTGCTTTAACGTTGTGTCTGAAAATAAATCAATGCTGACAAGTCTTCCGTGTATTATTTATTTATTTGTTTATTTGCTTGTTTATTGTACTGGGGACTGAGCTCAGGTTTTTCTCACAGACCAACATCACCAGCTCATTTTTATTTTTGTTTTCAGACAGGGTTTCTCTAGGTCACTAAGTTGTCAGGCTGTGCTTGGACTTAAATCCTCCTGCTCCCTCCTTGGAGAGTTAGGATTAGATGCCTGTGCCGCTCACCCTGGCTCTAACATAATTATGTCTTACAGTTACAATTAAAACAAACAAATAAAATAATAAGTAAAATAGAGATATGTATAATTATGCTAAAATTTTTTTCTAGTATTTCTGCAAGGCTTTTCATGAAAGCAGTTTATCTTTCTCTCTTTAAGCATTCTTAAAGCTTTCAAGCAATTTTCAGTATATGCCTACATATTGATAAATGGTCTGAAATTGGTAATACAGGTGTACATTTCTACTTGTAGACACTATGTATTTACTTACTACAATAAAGTAGCTTTCATTTTCTTCTTCATTGTTTCCCGTAATGCTAATTTTTATTTGATCAAGTCTTCATGCTCTTAAATAGAGCACATATGTATTTTTTTCACAGCTAACCCATTTAAGGTATTATGTTTATACATCTGTTCTTGGAAATCTTCTTTGGTTTTGTTTTTATTTGAGTTAAATTTTGTGTGTCTTTGTATGTATACAAATATACTGCATCTTTTTATTTCCCATAGTCTATAATAATAAGTTTTCCTATTCTCTGCTACAGTGTAAACATTGTCTCAATATTTTTAAATATGTGGATATTCAATTTTCTTAGAGGTTTCAATTTGGGAGAGGGTTTTGCTTTGTACTTTTCTCCTCTGCAGTCATTTATTTCTCAGTTGGTCATTTCTGGGTTATTGTTCTGTAATCTCCCTAGGCCATCATCACAGAATTCCATTTCATTTCCCTTTGATTAGATTCTCTGTGTGTAATTTTTATGTTTTCTTGTTTTACAACTTCATTTTCATGACTTTTTTTTTTTTGCAAAAAAACATTCTGAGAGATCAATTTCCTTTTAATTTTGTGAGTATGAGATTGTTACTCTTATATTTCATTTTACTCTTACACTTCATTCCTGTCTTGGCTGCTGTAAAAATATGACAATAGTATTCTTTCATGACTTTGAAATTACTGTTTAGTTATATTTGTTGCTGTTTAGCATTTAGGATTGCTACTGACATATTTGATTCCATTTTGATAGTTTTTTTTTTGAATTTTTGTCTCTATTGTCTGAATTTTAAAGTGCTTTAATGTGGCCATTTCTCTTTTTGTTTTTATTTCTTTACCTACTTTGAATATCCATCTGGCTTTACATTCTGAATTTGTTTTAGAATATTTATTGGATTAGTTCCTTGATAATTTTCTTTCCATAATTTCCACTGATGTCTCTGATTTTCTTATTTTCAGCTTATAAACCTATGCAATCACTGCTCTATATTTTTGTGTTTAATTTTCTATGTTTAGCTCTATTTTATAATTTTTTTGATATCATGCTTAAATCTAAAATTTTCTGGTTTCCATTTTTGTGCTATCATATTTTTAATTTATTAATACTTTCTTTGTCTGGGTCTTCATTTTCAATATCTTAGTGTTGTTTAAAAATTATCTGTGGGTGATTAAAAGTGAAAAACACACTGATTCCCATGCAAACACATGTAAAAATTTTTCATTCAATAAAAAAATATATTTTTTTGTTTTTTTCCTTGGTGTTGAGGGGTTTCTTTAAATGTTTGAGGATCTTTGTCCGCCCATGAATATTCAATAAGTAATTCAATATTGATGGGGCTGTCAACTAGCTATTCCTCCTACTAGGGTATCTTGCCCTGCTATTTGATCCTGATTATTAGTGTCTTTCAAATGTCTTTGCTTAGTCTTGTTAGATATTCCAGAAAGAACTGTCAAGCCCTCTGGCAGAAGCACCGAACACGGGTTGTTGATAGAGTATGAAACAGGAGGGCCTGCAGAGACGTCACCTTCCCTGTGCAGTCCCTTGAAGTTGATGGGTCCCCTCCATGCTCTGTGGTAAATTTCAGTCCTCTTCAGAAGAGGAAGTGGTCTAGCTGTGGTGTAATTACACACCTGTTTCTTTATGTGTAATAATTCAACAATCTTGTTTTAGCCTCAGTTTATCTTTAGTTTCGTGGATGCTGATGATTCTAAAGGATCTCTGAATTTTTCTATAAATTGTTTTGCTTCTTCTTCTGGACTTTCTCTATGGCAATCTTGAGATTTACTTTCCTCTAAACTAGTTGTCGAGCTCCTCCTCCTCCTTCCTCTTTTTGGGTGCATTCTCACTATGTAGCCCAGGCCAGCCTAAAATGCATCACAATCCTCCTGCCTCAGCCTCCTCAGTGCTGGAATTGCAGTAGAGTGGCCCCGTGCCCAGCTATTATGTAGAACTAGGGAATTGAACCCTAGGGTTCTCGCTTCTTGAGCTTCCTAGGCAAGTGCTCTAATGACTGAGCTGTGCCCCTAACCCCCATCTATTTGGTTTCTAACTTCCAAATTAGTATTATTGTTGTCTTTTCACACATGCCACTTGTGTTTATGATTTAATAGCTTGAAATCATATGGATTTAAACACATTGTTATTTTAGTAGGATGTCAGAAGAAACAGATGTGTGTCGGTTCCATGCACAATTTAGACCACTTGGAATACATAATTTTCCAAACAAACTTTTAAGATATAACATTAGTCAGAAACACTGATCTAAACATGGAACTCAACTTCTGAATGTTTCATAAGATTCAGAAAACAGCACAAGTTTCTAAAGGTGATAAAATTGAATCATGAATCCTTTTAGTAACAAGTACTCTACATCTATTTTTATGTGCTTCACACGTCTCTTAATAACCGTGAAGGGATTACAATATTCTCAGTAGATCAATTTCATACTTCTTACTAATCATTCTAACTTTTATAATACTACCAGTGCCAAAATATCTCCTCATCGCAGCTGCATATTCATGGTCCAAAACATTCTTTCCAGTATGACTTGATTATCCTCATCAACTTTGTAACAGCCTTCATATGCGAGGTGAGCGCGTAAAGAAATCAGAAGTTCTAATGTGAATTCAGTTTGGAAAACTGCATGTCAACTTTAAGGAGAATTAATTGGAGTGAGTTGCTAATTTTATAGCAGAAACACTACTAAAAATAAAATAAAAAATCATCTTTTGAACCGTACCTTTTCTTCATTTTTAACGAATTTAACTGAAAATTTAGTAATTTCAAAGAATAAATGTTGGTCAAAGAAAAGACATGTAGTTAGTGTGAAAACCGAGAAAAGATAGTGATGAAAAAAAAAAAGAATTGATCATGTTGCTCTGGTTCTTTATGGAGAAGAGTGAACATTATGCAAATTAGGATTCAAGAACTGTCTCTACTTTCTGTAAAATGCAAATCTGCAATTTAAGTAATCATCATATGAGGTGAGAGAGTCCACATCGTTGGATGTTTTTATAGGAGACCTCTATAGCAAAAACACTGGAAAGGTAGCAGAGTTTCCTTAAGGGCTTAGGGCTTTTACTCAAGTTAATGGGATAAGTGTTCCATCAGACATTAAAAATGAAAATCTGGTTAAAATAAATGGTAGCATTTTTCAAATAACCTGCTTTTAATGAACATTCACACTACTTTCTTTTCAAATTTTTTTTCTACTCTCTTCCAAAAGTGTAAAATTGTGTAAAGAGAAATGGACGTTATTGTTATTCTTGTTGCACGTGGAGAACAAAAAGCACAACAGAAAAAAATGGTGCGAGGAAAGTGAAGGGTACAGAGATGTTCAGAAATTAAATTGCTCAGAGTAGAAATGGAACACACTCAGGTCCTTTTTCGGGGGGCTACTTCCAAATATATCTCTCAAATTGTTATTATTTTTTTGGGTACAGCATATATGTCTCTGGTACTACGGAAGACATTCAGGCGGTGCTTAGTGGCGTGTGTAACTGTTGGAGGGATTAGGAAATGCCCAGGGCAGAACTTTCAGGGCGTGTGATGAGAGCACGGGCCAGCAAATGAGGGAATAGCACCCACTCTGCCAGTGGGGGGGTCCAACCAATAGACAGATAGCTGGAACTGAATAAAAAGGAAGGAGGGAGGGAGACTGTGGCAGCTTCTCCTGCCTTGGCTGTGGGGGCTATGCGCCGACTCAGTCCTGTCTTCACATCTCCTCCGACCTCCATCGCAGATTTTGTCCAGTCTTCTGACCTTTGTCGTCGCCTTGGGACGACAGTCTGCAGCACAGACTGCGCTGCTGTCTGTGACGGGTGCTCTTCTATTCCTTTCTAAGCTGTCACCGGACCTTTCGGCCCTCACGTGTACCCATGGCTATTTTTGAACTCTGCCTTCAGACTTGTAAGTGGCTAGTGTCTTTTGTTCTTTTTAATTACCTTTTGTTTATATATAATTTCTGTTGCGACCATTTACTTACAAAAGCCTCAAATCCAGCTGCCATTATGGAAGCATTGTGCTCCACTGTGGATATACTCTGCATCTATTTTTTTGTATCCATTGGTCTGTTGATTTATATTTTGGCATCTTGCACATTTTAGCTATTGCTACCTGTGCTGCTATAAGCATGGGTATACACGTATTTATGTACATTATTTACATACATTATTTTTATCTTTTTTGAAAAGACACTCAAAAGAGATATCACTAGATCAAATGGAATATTTATTTTCAGTTTTTTTTTTTGAGGAATATCTATATTGTTTTCCATAGTGGTTGTTGTACCAGTTTACAGTTCCCTCAGCAATGTATGAGGGTTCCTTTTTTCCGACACCTTGTCAATAGTGATTGTTGTTCGAATTTTTATTAAACACCATTCTCACTGGGATGAGGTGAAAACTGGGACCATCGTGTTCAGTGAAGCAAGCCAAACACAAAGGTTAGCTATTGCACGATTTCTTTAATATGAGACACCCAGAATACAGACATTTTGTAGAACTAAAGGGGTGAGATATTGGGAGTTGGGGACTTGTGGGGAGGAGAGTGTGGGAAGGTCAAAAATGAGAAGGGGAAGGAATTGTGATGCTGATGCAACATATATGTGCACAAAATACCCAAGCTCCTTGTAACCATTATGTGTCATAATGGAAAAAGATTCTGTTAATTCTGCTTCTCCAAGAACCCTAACAACGTCTATAGCATATAATTTCACTAGATATCTTATAAAGAAAATTAAAGGTATGTTTACACTTATACCCAATTCTGAATTTTGAATCTGGGAGAAAAATAGTAAACAAGTTAAAATATAAATATAAGAGATGCACAAAAATCTAATGCAGAGTAACAAATCAGAAACAACTCTGGGGAAAAAAATTCATGTCAGTTATAAAATTAATAGAAGTATTTTACTGTGGATACCTACCCGTGAATACAACCTTGAAGAAATAGATAATACATTTTAACAGTTTGTCAGAGTCAATCTAATTGGTCAATTCCACTTAACAAGACCAGACCCAAAAACGGCCAATTATTGACCATAGGGGCACCACTGTTGACACAGAAACTGTATCACCTAAGTCAGCTGTGGAGCTATCATTCAACCATTCATTCATCATGCTTAGAAATCTCTAGATTTCTTAGAGATTTTTTTATTGATTGGGTGTCAGGACATTGAAGTGTCTTTACACCTGCCCTTTCTTTTTAAGTAGCAAACAGAGAAATACAGTCACAAAAGTATATAAAAACAGAACTACCCTGTAACACATATGTACAGATATGGGGTAATGTTGGGCAGAGGAGAAAAGAACTGTGGGTTGATGTCAATCTGAGTAAGACTAAGTGATTAGCAATTGGCCAGTGGAGGAAATATCTCAGTTAAGGAAACCAAAGGAGTAAGGGCACACATCACGGACAAGCATCGATTGTTTTAGAAACTGAATTCTAAAGCACACAGATTTGTAGCGCGTTCTGGGAAATGCGATACTAGAAAAATTTTGAAAGAGAATCACTTCTTCTAAGTCAAGGACTTTGTAATTTTTCTGTAGGTATTGGGAAGTCACTGAAACATTTAAGAGGAAGATTGACATGATTAGATCTACCTTGGGAGGTATATTTTAAGTAGTACCCTGAAAGGTGAATTGGGGAGGGTTGAGGATTTTGGTAGGAAAAAAATGGGTAGTGATTGATGTAAGAAAGGTAAAAGATCACCTTGAGAAATATTTAATAGTCAAAACTATCAAATCTTTATTATTAGTTCTCTCCAAAGGTCAGGAAGAAAAGGCCTGAAATTTATTTTCTACTTTGGCCAGGTGATAAGTTTTATTCCCAAAACTGAAGTAAAGAAAGAGAAAGAAGAGGAGGATGAGTAATTAATTGTTTTGAATGTACTGGCTACTTTAGCAATGGATAGTAGAATGATGTACTTAAATAAAAATGCAAGGAGCTATTACAGGGAAAAGTTGATTCTTCTAAAATTGCTTAGATTTTCTGTTTAGAAATGCTGAAAGTGTAATCCTAGTATTCTTTGGTCCCATGTATCTGTGCATCTGCTTTTCCTGTTCCTGGAATGGGGAATTATTCAAGCTTGCTTTCTCTGGAATGTTGCCTTTGGCAAATAGCCTGAAGAAGTATAGAGACCTAGGAAAGATTTTGTGGATGGAAATTCTGCTTTCCTTCTTTTATGACCATCAATATTTTCCCCTTTTCTTGACCACAAAGAGGAAGAATTCAATTAAAGGTCTTTCTGTTTAAAGCTTTGCTTACAATAACAGGATTTATTTAGTTATTGCAGGTCTAACAGATGTGTCTAAAAAATCACTTTATGTTTCACAACATAGTGTTGACCTGTTCTTTTTTTTTTTTTTTCCTTTCTAAAAATTTTCTTCCTGGACCTAAGACCAGACAAATGGTGACCAGACGTTCCAGTGTAGAAAAGCCTAATTGCCAACTCTGACTTCAGCAGGGGTGGAAACACTCCTCAGAGGAAAATGGGAATTTAACCTCAAGATAGTAGTTTCCATGTGTGAATGGGTTTTGAATCTTTCAAACAGGGAGGGGGGGTGATAATATAAAAAACCTACAAAAGCAAAAAAAAAAAATCACCTACAGGGTTAAGGATGATAAGTTTAGAGAATCATATTTAAAATAACTATGTATAATTGCTTATATATTTGTATTACTAAAGTATTTTTGTAGATCTTACACTTTCCCATCGATACTTTAAAAGGAGTTAACTAAACTGACATATTTCATTACTTAAAGTGTCTGTCTCTTTTTTTTAATTTCACTTTGGCGCAAGTATATTATAAGCAATTCTCCTTTATTGCTGTGCTTCTAAGTTATAAATCTGGTTTACATCTATGGAAAATGTAGTGGAGAACTGAAGACATGTCCAATTATCTGGGCAATTTGTTTTATGAACTTATACCAAATTAAATAGAAAGCATCGCCAATATTTGTTCTTTTGCTGTGGGCTGCAAATCAGTTAGAAAAGACCTTCTTGCACAGGGGCATTGAAAGTTCTGGCTTTCCAGACTGTTTCCTGAGTAGGTTTTGATTAAAAGAGGATCTGAAAGCCTGATTGATAGTCCTTATTTCCTTTCTTAGTGTAACAAATACATCGGGACTGTTCACTCCCGTGAAAGGTAGAATTGCCAAGCTGGATCGCCTTGCCTTTGACATTCGTATGAGAGGAAATGGCTTGGTGAAGGGATACGCAAGGCTGTTTTTGTCAGGAAGCAGTGAAAGAGTTTGTATGTCTTTTGTCTGAACCAAAATTTTAGATTAGGATGGTGAATAAAAAACTTGCTTTGTATTTATGCCTTTAAACTTTTACAACTACAATTACTTACCTGATCAGACACAATATATAAAATATCTGGCTGCTGGCAATATAAGATGACTGCTATTCCAAGGATGCGATGCTATGACACTATTGGGCTAAGAGTGAATAGCGAGGAGATATACTGTCTGGGATAATTGTCTGCTTTAGGGAGATTGGTCGTGGTTGAATAAGAAAGGAGAGATGAGAGAGAGAGAGAGAGAGAGAGAGAGAGAGAGAGAGAGAGAGAGAGAGAGAGAGAGAGAAAAGATGGGAGATTTTCCCCTTTTTTATTAGTACATACATGCAATAAATAGTGGTTACAATGAGCTTAGGTATTTTGTACACATAACTATCGTGTCAACATTACAAACCCTTCCCCCTCCCGTGTTTGGTCCTCCCTCCCCCTTCCAGCTCCCCTTAACTCCCGTACTCACACCCATTTGGTTCTCTAATATGCCTATATTCTGGGTTTCTCATATTAGAGAAACCATGTGATACTTAACCTTCTTGTGGTTGGCTCGCTTCATTAAGCGTGATGGTCCCCAGGTGCAACCACTTACCCACAGAAACTTCAAATCTATCTGTCTTTATGGAAGCGTCATACTCCACTGTGCATGTACTTCATATCTATTTGTATTCATTGATCGTTTGGTGGATATTCCAGCATCTTCCACGTTTTTAGCTATTGTTGGTTGTGCTGCTATAAACATCGGTATATATGCCTTTCTGTTAAACGTTGCTTTTAACTCTTTAAGCCCATAAAAATTTGGAAACATCCTGGAGTATAACTAACAGTGAGTTTTAAGGACTCGGTTATGAATAAGTTAGCTGAGAACCAGTGCTTGCATTTGATGACAGATTCTTTTAAAAAATTATGATAGCCTGTTCTTGTTTTAGAAATCCAAATAAATTCTTAACTTTGTTTTATGTATAAAAATGCTATACTAATTTTAATATTTTGGTCTGATTTTTAATCAGCTCTTTTATATCATGTAGATCATTTTGTTTGTTGATTTTGTGTTTGCTCATTGTGATACATGACATTTGATGACATAATTCATGACTGTGTGTTTGAAGTTGACTTGTTAAAATTTCTGCTACATTTGTTTGCTTGGGAGAAGTGTTGGGGTGAAACTTGGCTAAGGGTTAGAGTCTGTGGTGGTTTAAATTTGAGAGAATACATATGCCTCTTTATTGGCTGGTTGTCTTGTTCTGGGTATGTCTTCTTGTTCTGGAGTTGGACGGTATATCAGTGGCTGTGTTGTCACTGCAATACAAGCTTCCACACTGGTTTTCCATTTTCTTTCCTGCTCCTTGGAAGGGCATCAGCTGCCCCAGTGTGGACCCCTCTGGTGTTCCTGAGATGCCCCATGCTGTGCTCAGACTCCCACAGTCTCTGGTTCAAGAATCCTCAGCTTGTAGAATGATATTCGTCTCATGCTTCTCACATTCCATTCTCCCTTTTAAAAATATTTCCACTATCTCCTACGCTCTCAGGAAGTCTGTATGGTTCCTGATCTGCAAGGGCTTATTTTCATAAGTTCATTTATGTCAAAAGTTTATTTTTCTGTCATGTGTAGAGATAGGCACTGGTGAAAATGACACGTTGAGTGAAGTCAATATTTCTTTTGGGCTTATTTTGGATTGCTGGAGTGTCTCAAGAGTGTTCACTGCTTTCCAACTTCAGAATCACCATGACAACCCACCAATTGGCTTCTCACTCTAGATACTTATAGTTCTGCACCTAAATCCGAAGACCTTCCACTAAAAAGGAGACCATGGCTCAATGAAGTGCTTTTTATGAGATTCAGGCATTTCAAGAACATATATATTAATTAATTAAACAGTTTTCAAAGGATAATTTTTTTTTCTATTTCATCCCATTTCCATGTAATTATCTGAGGCCTCAGGTGTAGTCACTTTTTCAGTCAAAGGGGCAAAAAAGACATTTAAAACTGAAAACTAGTGAACATTTTAGTTAATACCTCAAGTGAGCTGTTAATAAGCCATATTTTCTTATGTTTAAATCCATAGTCAAATATAGCCAATTATCTTGTGCAGACTGAAATTTATAGAAGAGTCTTTTGTGATTATGGCACAGTTTAATTTCTTAGGAAAACTAATCCTTAGGGATGAAAATTTTGGTCCCTAGAAGTGGCCCAGACCTCCTTACATCACATATATCACATAAAAGAATTGAGAATTATTTCTCAGGAGAGCCATTATGGGAAAATTAAAAAAAAAATAAACAAAAAACCCCCTTCTTATTCTTATGAACATTTCCTGGCCTGTTTTTTCTTTCTGGTGTTAAAATTAAGTGAATGCTGTGTTGAAACTCATCTCATTGCTTTTTATTCTCCCCAAAATTATCCACATCAGAGTCTATTTTCCTGCATTTATTACACAAATTTTCTTTTAATTTGACAGTTATCCTCATATTTCAAGGCCTTGTTTTGACAGGGAGTTGCTCATCCAGATTTTACTTAAAAGAGAGAAAATGATAATTCATGTTCACACCTTAAGCTAAACCCATTTTCATCTTTCTGTTCATCCTGCAGTCTGAGCACATCACTGACAGCGACTATCGTGATGAGGTACAAAGAGATCTACCTAATGACGTTTCATTGGATACTAAAAAATGAAACAAGCACTTTTTAAAGAATACATGAATTTCAGGAAAAAATCACAAAGGATGGATAATATAATTTATTTTTAAAAGCTATCACTTTTACATTTTTATTTGAATATATATGTATGCAAATTCATTTACATGTCAAATACAACTTAGGAAACTTTTGCTTGCCAGTACATATCATGTTCTGACCGCATTTCCCCCCTTCTTCCTGTTCCCTCCCCCTGCCTTCCCACTCTCAGCGTTTCTTCCTTTTTTTCAAACAGTCCATCTCCTCATTTTCTACTCCTTTTCTTACACTAAGATCGTTTTATACATGTGCTTATGGCAGTCTTCTGTGAGAGACACCATACACTACTTAATCTTTTGGGTTTGGTCCATTCTTCTGAGCATTATTGACTCAAAACGCCTATTTTCTTGCAAATGTTTGCTGTCTTTCTTTAGAGCTGCATGGAATTGCATTGTGCGCATACACCACATCTTCTTTATCCGTTCCTCTGTTGATGGGCACGTAGGCTGCTCCCAGGATGTAGCTGTTATGACCTGTGCTTCTCTACACTGGGTGCACATGTGTCTATTTGATAGGTTTAGCTCTTTTGAGAAGGTGCTCAAGAGAGTTGTAGCTGGGGAAAATTGGATTCAAACGTCTACGAAATTTCTAAACTGCTTTTCATAGTGGTTGTACCGGTTTGCATTCCCACTAACAGTGTAGAAGCATTCCTTTTCCCCCCTAACCTCATTAGCCTCTGTTGCTTTTGAGTTCTTTATGAAAGCCATCCTTACTGGAGTGAGATGAAATTGCAGTGTTGTTTTGATTTGCATTTATCTGATGGCAAAAGATGTGTGTGATGTTGTTCTTTTCTGATTCCATGTGCATTTTGGCCTTTTGTACTTCTTGAGAAATGTCCTTTCATTCACTTGCCCATTTTTAATAGAACCATTTATTTTAGAGTATTTAATTTTTCAGTTATTTATATTTTCTAATTGTCAATCCACTGTCTGAAGAGTAGCTGGCAAAATTTTTCTCCCATTCTTTGGGCTGTCTCTTCATCCTGTTGGTTGTTTCCTTTGCCGTGAAAACCTTTTTAGTTCTATATAGTCCTATTTCTTGATTCTTGCTGATATTTCTTGTTGGTGTTCTGCTCATGAAAACTTTTCTTGTCCTGTGTCTTCTATTGTTCTACATATTATTGCTTCCAAGATACTCAGTGTTTGTTTTGATATTCAGCTCTTTAATCATTTTGATTTGATATTAATATATGGTTACAGATAAGGATCTATCTTTACTTTTCTACATGTGGGTATTCAGTTTTCCCAACAACATTTGTTGAAGATGCTGTCTTCTTCCCAGTGAATGGTTTTGGTCCCTTTGTCAAAAATCAGATGACTGAGGGTTCTCAGGTTTGTTTCTGTGTCCTCAGTACTTTTCTATCAATCTTCTTGTGCCAGTATCATGTGGTCTTAATCACTGCTTCTTTGTACTATAATGTAACCCCGAAATTATAATTCTTCCAGCTTTGCCCTTTACTTAGAACTTCTTTAATGATTTAGAAAAACAGTAGATAAAATAAATTTACATTTGGGGTTTGTTCTTTTGGCTTGCTTTGTGAAAACTTAGGTAAATTCATTGATTTTGAATATCCTACCAACTTGATAGAATCACAGTTGTCAAAAATGAATCTTGCTCATTTTCCTAAATACAAGTCTTTATTATCTTTACAATAAACTCTTACAACCTAACTCCAAATTGATTTACTTTTATTTTAACACTTTCACAAGACCTTCATTGTAAAACTCAATGTTCTTGGCTCCTAACTGGTATGAAGACATAGGCCTTTGCACTGCAAGTTATATCTAATGGAAGAAGTAATTAAAATATGTCATTATTAAAAATTGGAAGATACAGATTTTACTCTAAGCATTTAAAGATATTGAGTGTACAAATAATATTTAGAAAGAGAGAATCAACTCTTTCCTTGATTTCAGCCATCACCCAGAAGGCTGAGAAATAACACAAACTTGGTCCATCAGTTCCTATTTAAAAGTCTAGAATTCAGAATATTTTTATATGATAAACATGATATTTTTTTCCAGTTAGGGCAGAATTTTCCCAAGGATTTCTAAAATGCCTAAGCTTCTGAGGGAACTTCCTTGCTGGATGTTGAGGATGCCACTGTAGACCTTCAAGGCCATAGCTGTCTTGACGTCATTCTTTAAATGCTATACCAGTAGCTCCCTGATTGCTTCCAGAGCTCTGCTTTGCTACGTTGCTTCCTAAATTCTGCTCAGGTTGTCTTGCTTTCTCTGAGCCTATGATTCGGTTTCCGGGGGTGGTACACCCCATGCTCCTCAGCTTTCCCACTGGCTCGTGTCTTGCTTTAGCATCACTGCTCCCCTGGTTTCAGGGTTTGCATTTCAAATTTATTAGAATTTGCAATTCCCCTGTACCTTCAGTGTCTTATACCTTAAATTAATCTTAAAAATTTGTGTTTATTTAATTTGAATTCGCTTATATCCCTCTCAGAAGAGTATAGCTGGTTTATAGACTACAGGAAAAAAATTGGAAATCTTCAATGGAAGAGGTCATGCTGAGACCATTGACAATTTCAGGGGAAGATCTGAAGACTCAGGAAATTTTGAGACATAGAAACCACTTAAAAGTAAAGTTTTACATTATCTCACATTTTTTTGTCTATTTCTTCCAATACAGCACAGTTTCAATTTTATTGGAAATTTTATTATTAACAAATACTTGACAGATAATGGTTTGCAAAATATTATTCCAACAAATAAATGAAAAAGAAATAATAAAAGTTTATACCAAGATTATTGTAAGACAAGAAAAATATTTCAATCACCTAACCTCTCCTTGGAAAATAAAGGGAAGGCAAAAGTCCAGACTGTCCTTCAGATCTAAGGTTGCTCATTGAGTGGTTGATGGTATCATTGGCTAGCAGAGCACTTGGAGGAGCTAGAAAGTACGGAAGGTAGAGATTGCAATTTTGGATTTTGTCACATTCAATTCTATTACCTTTGGAACATTCATAATATCCGCCCAATAAAGAGCAAGCAGTTGCAACCAGAGGTCAAGAGAGAGACTGAGGCTAGAGATCTGGAGTAGATAATGAAATCCTTAGATGGGCAGGATTCCCATGTTAAGGAGGATAGTGAACGAATGTATAGAGGCCGTGGAGTACGATTCACCTAAAGACTAATTTGGGAAACAAAAAAGAGTGTCATGGAAATTTAGAAAAAATATTTCAGCATAGGAACATAAGAGGTTGAAGAAGTAGCCTGCATGCAGTAATAGTATGTGTCCATAGGAGAGACACCGAATAAGACAATGTGTGTAATGCATGGAAGGAAAATTTTACCGTGGTAGTTTTAGCCTGCAATTTGAAACAACCTGTCATAGCCTGGGCTGTAAGAGGCTACTGAGGTCTGAATAGGGAAAGTTGTGTTTATAGTTTTCTTATGTTTATGCAACTGGAGAGCTTGATGCTGTCTGTCTTCTACCATGATCTCAATGCAACTTTCACATTTCTCTGTCTCTCACTGGAAAAAACTGTGTTTCCTTGAAATTCAAGACCCCCCCCCCTTTTTTTTTGGGTAAAGATTAGGGGTTGAACTCAGGGCATCATAAATGTTAAGCATTCACTCTAAAACTGAGCTACACTCCCAGCCAAAATGTAACAGATGAGTACTCAAAAGAACTTCCAATTCGAAAGACTCTCGGAAGAGGTATTGCTGGATCAAATAAAATTATTTTCAGCCTTTTGAGAAATTTCCATATTTTACCTGTAGTTACTGTTTCCTAAGCAGTGTTTAATATGTTAGTAATACATTGCTCAATATATAGCTTATGCCCACCCAGAAAATGTAAAAAATAGGAATAATGAAACTATAGTCTCTCAGGCTAGTTTCTTTTATGAGGCTGATTTCAATAGATGGTTTAAAATACTCATATAGGAAAGGCCACCAGTTAAGCTTACACATCTTCAGCAAATCATTTTTGATAGTTTTGAAGTGGACTCAACATATGCAGTGAGACAAATAACTATATGAAGTAAAAATTATGAACTCAGTGAATAACAGGTGCAATTCAAACATCCTTCTGCTTGGTGGTCTAAGCAAGTGTTTCTGTGCCTTAGTTCTTGACTCTGGAAAACTGAGGCCACTTGGAATGGAGCCATTGGCCTACTTTGCTTTTCCAGATTTTGCAAATTGAAACATACATCGAATTTCGAAGTTCCCCAGCCAGAAGTATACTAAAACCCTCTATTTACTCCTTCCTAATAGACAAATGGAGTGATGTCCAGTGGAGAGGGACTCCCTCTTCTGTGGGCTTGCCTGGAGAACTGGGGACAATTTATACGTGAGCACAGACTCATTGAGCCAAAATGTAGTTCATTTTGATGTTTCTTATCCACCATTTTGTTCTTTTGTTGCGATTTTTACTTTATGTTTCATGGAATATAAATCTGTTTATTGTTTTTAAATATTCATGTGGAATCATATATTGTCTTGTTTTTGTTGTCATAATTCATAGATTAGAATTAAGAGCTCCATAAGTTATGAACAAACCAACTGAGTTTATGACTATAAAATGGAACCAATCAAGCTGCTACAGAGAAGGTGCATAAATCAAGTTGTTTTGGAAATTAATGCTAGTTATTTGTAGGTGAGAATTATATCTTTTTCTGCTACAGCAGAACACATTATCTCTATGAAAATTATAGAGTAATCCAATCCAATAACCAAACAACTTGTTGTTGACTGTGCTTCAGACACCTAATTTTGGATTATCGTTGCACAAATTGGACGTTTATGTCTCACCGAATTCTTGTTTTTACAGTTTTATGTCATCTTTAATGTGTAAATGTAGACGAACAAACAAGCCAAAGGTTCAAGACTGTGAGGTGTTGTATAAAAGACCAACAGCGTAATGAAGTGGAGAAATAAGAGGGTAATCAGGGGAGTTTTCTTGGGGGGGTGTATGTTATTATTTCTTAGTGTGGAAAAAAATTGATGAAGTTACTTAATTATTTTGAAATGTAAGGAGAGGGAATATTTCAGATAGAAGAAATAGCGATTTCACTGGCCTGTGTGAAGCACTAACCCTCCACTTTGTATATTTTAAATATTTAATATATGTGGTTGAAAAGAAAGAGACAGAGATCATGTTTGTTTTGAGTTTGGTTGAGAACAGAGAGAGACTCCTAAAGTGCTGAAGTTTTTTTTTTTTTTTTTCTGGGCATGTGTGCAACCCCTTCAAAATAAATAGTGTCAGAGTACTTAAATTAGAATAATTGTTGAAAATGGGGCTTTATGGTAATAAGGTATATTGTCAGTTTATATTCTCATTCCTGTTCTGTTCTCTGCACTTGTGCTAAAAACAATTTTATATGAGTTCCTCGGATTCTACATTCATTATGGTGAATGACTCTATTCAAATAGACACTAGCAACTATGAATGGACTGGGAAAGTCAGTATTAATTCACAGAGGGCAGGATTTTATTTCTACATGTAAGTTGAGGTCTAACCTTTGGTGCCAGATTTCTGCACCGATTTCCTGGCAGGGACTCTGCAAATGTGCTTGGCACCATAGAAGGGTGGCTCAAGTGGCCAGGAACTGAGATTATGTTTACCATTTTCATAAACCCTCATGGAATAAATATAGGCTCTGGTCACCCTTTCTCCTACCTCCCACTATAGCCTTCAGCAGGAAGGAAGTATCATTTTCATCTCTTGGTACAATGAAAGCTCTGAGCTCTAGTTACAATTTCCCTTAGCAAATGGAATCCCAGCAGTGTCTGCATGTAGCTAAAATGCACATGTATTCCCCTCTAGGGTTTGTTTTTTTCAGACCATAGTTGAAAAATATCTGCTCTTTAAGTTATTCCATTACTTTACGGAGGAAGTATTAATTACATGAGTGCAAGCATAGATGAGGTTAGGATGTAATTACAGGGCTCACTTTGTCTCTGTTGTCCAACAGAATTAGGCAGGAAGCGCCCAGGATGCCAGCAGCTGAAGGTGTTTTGGAGACCATTATGTTTCTGGTTCTTTCAAAAACTGAAGCATGTATCAAGTGACATTTCTGCTGCCCAGTTGTCTGGAAAAACAACAAAGCAAGTATTCCCAACAATACATTTTTATAAATTTCATGTTTGTACATTGACAGAAAATAGTGCCTACAACCTTATAATATTCTATTGCCTCCTTTTAGGTATGCAGTGTTTCTCCTTTTTAAAAAGCAGCATGTCCACTTTCTAGATAGTTATCATCGTGAAATGAAATCGCTGAGAAGACAAATTAGTGTCTGTAATAATAGTTTTATTTCTCTTTAATAGTATTTCTATGTAAATTTGTTCTTAAATGTCTAATTTCAATGTAGAGTGTTACAATAACAATAAAAGCTCCTAAAGCCTCATTTCTCTCATTGATTCTTGAGTGTTGTGTCTTACGTTGTGATTCTCTTCATCATTCTTATACAAATCAAATCTGTTTATGTTTTTGCTTTAAAAAAATGTTTCCTTGCAGGGATCATGGTTGCCTTCAGTTTTTAAGCTCTCTTGTTAATTGAAGAAGCTTTTAATTTTTTCTACTATTTTTCCACCCTAAGTGAGTATTCTGTCTTCTGAAAATGTTGTGCATTTTTGTAGATTTCCTTTCTGTCTCTAGTCATACGTCTTCAGGTTTTTCTTGTCACTGCTGAGCCATCCCTGCTCCCCCTGTGCTCTTCGCGCAAACCTTCACATTGTTTGAAGGTCTGTTCTCCCTGGAATCCACTCCAAGCTGAACTTTGCACATTCTCCTTCAAGCACATGTGCATATAATCACTTCTTGTCCAAGTTATATAACTCTGATCTGGCTGCTGTTTTTGCAATCACCGTGTCTATTTCCTGTTGAAATTTTCATTTTCAAAGTACTTTTATTCTTTTTATTTTAAAACAGGATGACAAATTCTGTCACAAGTTGGGGTGGGAAAAGGGAATCTCCAGGGTTGCCTGTGCTTCCTTTCTTCCCACTCCTACTCCTCTAATTAAAAAAAAAATCATATTTATAAAAATCGTAACTCAAAAGACACTGATTAGAATGTTGACTAAGATCTTCATTATTTGTGAGGAGAATAACAGTAAATTCAATGGATTGTTTTGTCTTAGAAGAAATTGGAAATTATGTTTAGTACTAGGCAAGAATGTAGTAACATTTAGGTAAATTTATATGGTAAGAATCAAAGCAACAGTAAGGAATGAGCGGGCAGTGTATCCCAAAAGGCTCATGGAGCAAAGCAGGGGCACTGACATTGGGTCAAAAGAGAAGAGACGAGCCTGGGCGCTGCTCCTTCTTGTGTGACATTGTTGGTCACCACACCTACCTTTTTAAAATCTCACACATTAGGGAAAATGTTACCCTCCGTTTCAAAGAGCCGTCACACTGAAAATCAAAAGAAAGAATAGGAATGTGTGTAATCGTACATTACATTCTTCTGCACTCTGTCCTCACACTCGTTAGTTTCTTTTGCTTTCCCAGGAGCAGAAATCCTAGACAGACCTGAGTGGAAGCTTGCACAGCAGGACCATCTAGAGAGCAGCCTCCGTAGATGGGCAACTGGGCATGGGTTCCCCGCGTACCTGCTTCCTACCAGGGTGGTTTTGGACATGATATTTAACTTCTTTTCATTGCGGTTTCTTCATCTGTAGACTGGCAGTAACAATGGCACATTATATAAAGAACTTAGCACAGCAACGGGGCAGTAGCCTGTACATCTTCAATCAGTGTTAATGATCACAAAATCACCACGCCCGTGAGGGCTACGAGTGAGGAAGTTCACTAGCCGCGGTCGCGCCCGTCAGATATACAGCGCTGCATCTGGTTTCTTTCATTCATATCTGCGTGTCTCAGTGTTATGTAACATAACCCCATCTCATAAAATAAACATGACGTATTTTCTGAATTAGTTGAAATAAAGATGTGAGGTTTTATTTAAAGAAGTCAAAATAGTTATGTATTTGATGTTTGCTTTTCTTTTTTTGAACAAACCACGTGTGGATATTTTGGTAATGAAGATACACTGATGTCAATGGTTCTTGCTAAATCAATACTAGGAGAGCTTCTTACTTGACTTGAAGGATCTGTGAACTTCATAACAGAAATCTTGATTGTGTAAACAATTTTTTTTCTAGCTATTGGCAGTGTTGCTATGTACTCCCTTGAATCTAAATTTTTGATCTCCAATATTTTCATAATCCCTGACTCCTCTCTCAGGCCAGAGAAAATAGATGCAGTTTTATACAGAAAAACTTGTGAAATAGCCTTAATATTTCCCTTGAAGAATATATCATTGTGGCAATAGCGAGAAAAGAATGACTCAAACGTCATTGTTTATATGACATGTGATTGCAATGAGCAGCATAGACAAAAGCTGCGTGATTAAGTGATGATGGTCTTTAGCAATGGGTGACTTTTGAAAAGATTGAACTATCAGTGGTATCGACTCTGGGAAATTAAATTCTTACATATACCTTGGCAGAAGTTAGCAAGGACACCGCTTTTTATTAACTAGGCCAAAATTATCACTAAGCTTATTAATTGCTGTTACAGATCCACAACTTTTCTCTCAATTTTTAAAAGTGATGTAATTTACTTAACTACCTATTTATGATTCTATTTAAAAATTCAGTGTATTCACTTTGAAAAAGGTAAAGTAGTATTTGTTATGGAAGAGACAGGTTTTTCTTTGCCAAAAAAATATGTCCTCTGTCTTCCAACTAGAGAAATATCCTTGAGAAACACTTGCCTCGTTTGCCGGCAGTGATCTCCTCCTATTATACGTGGGAGACTCTCCTTGTGATCCACATTAGAAATCCCTGCGTCGGACATGAAGATAGCGACATTAAATTCTAATGGCATTAAACCATTCAACCGTGATAGTTAATAGAGTAGCTTATCTTTTTTTGCTTTTTGCTCAGCTAGATCTTGAATTGTTATAAACCACATTGGTCTGAAGTTAGAATATTTTACTGTGCTTAGCTCTTACAGTGTTTTAGTCTCAACATACCTCAGTAACCACTGATTCATTATATTGATAGGATCCCTTTATTTATAAGGAAATTTACAGATATAAAATTCTTTCTTAATAAAGCATTAATTTTCTTTTTTATATCCAGTTTAGTTCATATAATTCTTAGTCATACCTCGAAGATCTTTTTTTTTGCTACATAAAGAGTCACTTCTTTTAGTCCACAATAACTTAAAAGTCTACAAAACTTGACTTCTCTGAAAAAGTTTTCAGAAAAAAAATGATTCAGCACTATGATTGTAACAATACGTTGAGTCTTTTTGATGGCTCACATTGGCTCAGAAACAAGTCTTGAGTCAAGCATTTGGATTCGGAGTATTTATTACTTAGCGGTAGAGGGAATGAAGGAGCATCATGTATGGTAGATAAATACTTTGCCACTGAGTGCACCCTCGGCCCTTTCTGAATTTTATTTTGAGACAAAGTTTTGCTAAAATGCTCAGGTTATCCTTGAATTTGTGATTCCCCTGACTTGGATAGGATTGTAAGCATTTCAGGAAATGTTTGTAAGTAAGATATGGGAAAATGAGTCCAGGAAGAGTGAAAAGGCAGCCCATATAAGAAGCTCATTTTCAGGCTCATTGCTCCAAAGGAAAACTGGGTCTTGTTCTCATTGAAAAAGTTTGGATACGCTTTAGGGTTATTCTTCCCACGAACAGGAGCAAGCTTTATTCAGTCAAAGGTCAAGGAATGCCCTCAAGGAGCAGAGAGACATTTCTGGGACACAGTGGCTTTGCAAGGGAGAGAAAATATCCAGCCCAGGACATAAAAGCATGAGCAGCTAGAAATCCAGAGAACAAGCATTAGGGGGATAATGGAAGAGCCCATAGTGGTGATTTCCCACTATGAAACTTTACTCAAAAAAGAGGAAGCACAGAAACCAAATGATAAGATTCAGTTATCAGTTTATCTTATGATGACAAGTACAAATTCTGTTTTGAGCCTCATTTTAGCATTCCCAGGAGACTAAAATTTTCATTTCCTCTGTGTGATTTTTTCCTTAATGTCCTATCTCTTAATAGATTTCCTAGTTTTCTCTCCGAAAAATCTATTTTTTGTTCAAACCAAAAACAGAAACAACAAAATCTCTTAGTTTTGCTCAGTGATTTTAAATCAACTAATTTCATGTAATCTTCATGTGGGTAATTGTATTGATTCGGTTTTGCTAAAAGAATAAAGGATCATAGTTGTAGAACTCAAAGAGGAAAAAGAAGGAGAATGTAATAGAATTAACACATGTGTCTTCTATTCCTCTGGTTAGGGAAGATACGCTAATGGATTACCTCATGCCCTGAGGGAGTCACTTTACACACATTCATTTATATGGCAAACCTTAACGTTCTTTACAACGAAAACCACAATACTCAACCAATTCATCAGGTTACCTTTCCTTCTTGTACGTCTGAGCCACTGAATATTTCCAGGACACACACAGAAACTAGATGAGTACTATAACCTTTTCTTGTCTTCAAATTCACTTGGCTGCTGTGATGGTATTTGGTGATGCTTGGATATTTCCATAGCGAGCCCCATGGCAAGGTCTCTACAGAGACATCTTTGTATTGCAAATGTCGGAAAACTAATTTGAATCAGATTAAGCAATATATATTCACACACACACACACACACACACACACACACACACACACACACATATATATATTTCACATATATTCACACACACACACATATATATATATATATATATATATATATATATATATATGTATACATGAATGTGGTTTTCATATTAATAGTTTCAACCATTAGTTCATTCTATAGTTCTTCTTGTGATTCTTCTTCCAATAAAATCTATGCATATTACATGTGAATGTGCCTTTCATATATCTTCATCTATATCTCTTTATCAAGAGATTTCTAATCTTAAAAAAATTAGAACCTATGTTCCAAGATTTGCTTCCTATTTCCCCCCTCTGAGCGTATGTGAAAGGCCTATTCAATGCTGTCATTTTTCTTGTAACACACCTTGAGTTTCCCTACTAGGGTGTCTTTCTTATTTTATGGCCAATGTTTATAATTTTTTTTTGCATTTTGAAATGCCGAAGACATTTATACCTCCTAAGTAATGTAAACAACCATCTCTCTGAAAGTCTACTGAGATAGTATCACCTTTCTATAGAATTCCTGTGCTTCATACTCCATGTCATGTGAAATCTAATCTTTTTGTGCATGTGTGGTAGTGGGGATTGAACTATAGGCCTTTGCCCTGGTTATATCTCCAGATTTTTTTTTTCTTTTCTTTTGATTGTTTTCAGACAGAGTCTCTCGAAGTCCCTAAGTTGTTCAGGCTGGGCTCAAGCTTACAATCCTTCTGCCTCAGCCTCCCAGAGTGATGCAGGCCTGCATCACGAGGTCCAGCCATAAGCTACTTTTTTTAACCTAGGCATTGCATAGAACTTTCCTGCCTTGACTTGCATATACTTTATGTGACCGAATAGAAAACAAAACAAACAAACAAACAAACAACAACAACAACAAAAACACTGTTCTTTTTCCCATAGAAGAATCCACTTGGACCCAGATTTACCAAAGAGGGACTTGCTGAAGACAGCATATGTGCTTTAGCAGAGAAGTGCATGCATGAATGCACACAAATTTTATGATAATATTATAATATTATAATACTATAATATTCTCACCAGAGAAACCTTTATCAGTGTTATGGATTCTTCACTTCAAAGCCATTTCTTTTCTGTTTCTTTACTTTTTTTTTAAACAGGGTCAAACAGGAAGACTTTCCACCCCTTCGTCAGCCTTCCCGAGAGTGAGTGCTCTCCTCTGAAGCCTTGCCACAGGCTGCCATCATTCTTTTACCTTTTGCTGGATCACAGCAAGCTCTGGATGTTTCTCACTCCTGTGTCTTCTGCAACAGCAGTGAGTGTGCCTCATGCGGGGTGGAGCTGCTGTGTGGATTGCGTGGCGCAGATGTCAAGCATCACATTGTTTTGACACAGGTACTGTAGGGCAGAACCAAAACTAGTGAACTATGGAACACATATTCTTTCCCCTGTGAGGAAGTGAAAAGTGAAAGGGAATTAAGTGTATGGTATAAGTTAGATCAGTAGCTTGTATGGAAAAATATTAAGGCAAATATTCATATTCATAAATAATTTTATAAGCTCAGTTTATGGTTTTACTTACCAATAGCTAATGTCTTTACTATGAAGTGGTTTCTAGGTCTTAAATTGGCTTTGAAGAGTTGTCTTATTTTCTGAAATGTGAGAAGAGCTAATTTGTATCATGTCAAAATTAGGAAATTGCTTCAACTGTTGGGATCATAAAGCTCACCCATTAACCAACTAAAACATTTTTCTTTTACAGCTTAATTAACTTGTACATAAATTTGGCTTTTGTGGTGGTTTATTAGTTATTTCCAAGATTTTACTATCATTAACATTTTCCCATGGAAAATTTTAAAAATTAAAATTATTTTGTTCAAGTGGTAGCTTAAAATGTCAACCGAAAGCATCAGATAGAGATTTGCCTCTCTTATCTAACCAAATTGTAATATATTTTTGTTAAAAAGTCTTTAAATATTTTGTTATATAATAAACCCTTAAGTATTTATGATAAAAATGACTATTTTTAAAAGTTACATCTGAATCAGAGAAACAGATCCATTAGGAGTGATCAATAGTGGGACATTTATCAGAGGGCTTTGACTTCACACATTAGTGGGAGCTGGGTAAACATCTACTTAAGGCTACTTTTTTTTTTTTTTTTTTTCCTATATTAGATGCTGGTGCTAAAACCAGCAGTGCATGCCATCAGGAAGGAAAAACCTTTTACTGCTTCCAGAAGCTGCACCCACTGGGGCAGGATTAAGAGAAAATGCATGAGGAGACCCTGTGATGATGGCTAGAGGGCCCATAGGTGGGAAGCTGCTTCATGTATGCTGAGCCAGACCAACCAAAACACACACCCAAGTTGCAACGAAACCTGTTGCCTCAGTTGACCTCCACATTGTGAAAGAACACAGCTGGTGCTTCATGTGGATCTTGCAGATGTCACACTGAACACCTCCTGTGGCCCACAGGGATGCAGAACTTAGACTTATGGAAGGAATTCTATTGCCAACAGAGCTGACAGAGTGAAGATCAACATCTGTACGTTAAAATTTAAAAAGTAAAGTGAAATGAAGGTCCAAACCATTCACTCTCCTTCCTGGAATGAGGGATTATTACCTTCTTGTCAGTATCGTGTTTTCATCAGATTCTCATCACAGCTCAGTGCCTGCGTGACATAGCGTCTCAGGAAGTCTCATCCAGGTCACCTTTCCTCCAGACATACTGGATAAGATCTTAATTACCGAGGATATTGAGAGAAGATAATAAGATAATAAGGAAAGCAACAGCCATATGATGTGGTAATTGTCAGTCTGGGGCTTGGAAGCTTTAAGAAACACATTGGGTAATAGGAGTTGGACCCTTGCATGTCTAGCTTATCCATCCATGGGGTCTCTTGGTGCATTTATTACTACAAAGGGCTCCTGCGCAAACTCAAACCCCACCTGAGAGGACTAGCTGATGATTGCTGTTGTCACGGTAGTCTGGTAATAATCTACTGCTGCATACTATTTATGGAAAATGAAAGGATACATGCAACACATAGGCTCAAAAACAAAGATAATATTGTAAAAGAAGGATAATTCCTACAAACTGCCCAAGGCTTTCAAAGCAATTCACAAGAAAAGCTTTTATAGTGGTCCATGTTGGAGTCACTGATAATTAACCAAACAAATAATTCAAATGATACTGAGCTGGTTTCAGCCAGTTTCCTCAGGGAGTTACAATACTTCACATTTTATAACATGATGCCACTGGATCAATGTCTGTAGCTGTAGAGTGCAAGCCCACAGAATTTAAGATCGATGTTTTAGATGATGTAATAGGAAATCAGCAAAGGATCTTATGCAATAAATGACAACTGGGACTTAGTTATAGGTATACAGAGCCACTATTCATTCTGCCAATGAATGTATATAGATTTTTGTTCACACAAATTAGTGAGTGGTAAAAGATACCATTTTCTCATAATAATACATTTTCAAGACATATTAAATATGTAGGTTTATTCACATATGATTCTAAGAAAGCAAAGTACTATTCTACTCACATATTCATAAGGAGTCTGAATTTAGCAGTGACATTTCAGCCTTGCAGAGACTCAGGGTTTTTCTCAGTCTTATTCACACCGTGTGTCTGTTAGGAAGCAGCACACTCCTCAAAGTCAGAAAAACGTCTGCTCAAGAAATCTGCTTAGCCCTAGCTTCTGCTTCTGTAAAATGGGGCTGGGTCATTTGTTCTCTTTCTCAGATGTCCCCGAGAATCACCTGCCTAACTAAATGGCAAAATGCGTTGTAAACAATAACATGCTATGAGAAGAACAGTTAGTTTTGAGATGGTTCTCAGATTTCAGGTACTTTAAGGGCTGGCGATAAAGGCAAAGAAATCATTCATGCCAGAGGAACAAACAAAAGCCTATGTTGTTCGTGAGATGCTTTCACTTTCTGCCTTAGATTTCGTCTTCCCGGTGCTCGCTGAACATACACTTAATCAAAATGTTGTCATAGACTGACATTCTTTTCCTTTGAAATGAAACGAAAAACAGGAAAAATAGCATCACATTTTCTTTCTTTACTGCCTTCATTCTTCCAGTGACTCAGGCCCAACAGAACTCTCATTGGCAGGTTACAGATTTGCCCCTTTCAGAATTGACTTGGGAAACTCCACTTGGGGAAGGGATTGCCTTTCCATTAGGCACCACCATCTTTCACTCTCCCTTCACCTCACCTCTTTCCTATGCCAACCAGTGCCCTCTTGTTACCCTATCAGCAGGCTTCCGCTGATACTACGTTTTCTCTCTTACCCGCATCACTGTGTTAGGTGATTTTTTCCAACATTCTTGTCCAGATAATATAAAAAACTGAGTTATTTCAGGTATTTGATTTCTTTATTCCTGCCCCAGGGCTGTGAAGACAAAAGAAAATCATGCATTCTGTAACTTCTTGCAAATATTCTGTCTATACTTAACCTTAGGCAAAATTAATGTCACAGCCAAATAAGCACATTTGCAACCACGACTCCAAGGCCCCACTGGCTTTGCTCTCTTAGGCACTGCTCAGGCCCCACCACGTTGCCTCTGCATTCCATTTGCCTTTATCTCACTCTCAGCTTATTCTTACCCACTTCATCAGTTGGTCTCAGTGGGTTGTCACCTTCAGGTTGATGATTCAGTTTGGAGTTTGCTCTAAGACTATGTTTTAATATTTTTTTCATGGGTAGCCTCAGAAAGGTGTGTTTTCAGGACTTAATCATTTCCTGGTGAAATCCAAAATTATATGATGGTTTTCCACCTGATTCTTCCCCAAATTCTCCTTCATGATACTTATTTTCTGTTCTAATCAGCTCTTCCTGTGCAATGCAGATTCCAAAAATCCCGCCCCTTCTCCAAACTACCTCACTCCAGCCCTTTTATTTTTAATCAATATCTTTGTCTTTTACTTCCAAGAGACAAAGACGTCATAAAAGTATGTACTACTCCTCTCCTGTCTCATATTATCTACATCCCTGTTTTTTTCAAATCTCTGAGATCGAAACTTTGCCATGTCTCACAACACCTCTCTCTTTTCTTATTTGTCATTCCAAGGTCATCTTTTCAGCCTGTTCACACATTGAATTTGCTCCAATCATTTGTATACAAGCACCTCTGGTACTTCCTTCACTCTTGATCCATTTTCACATTTCTTTCCCTTGACTTCTTCAGTTCTTGTAGAATTGGGACTTAGCTTCATGTTGTTTGTCCTTACTAGCTTCATCACCTGTTTAGTTCCCTCTCTGCGGTGGACTGCTTTGGCTTCCAAGTTCCCCTTGGTTCTAGTAAGATTTATTGAGTTCTTCTTACAAGTGAATTCAGCCTTACACCTTCATCTACTAATTCTCAATACTGCTAGAATCAACCTCTAAAATATTTTAGGTCTAATATACTTAAAATCACTCAATGAGTTCCGGTCAAGATGGCGACTAAGTAACAGCACTGCACAATGTCTCCTCAGCAGATGAAGTGTCTTAGTTATTTCTTTGTTGCTAGGACGGAATAAAAGGACTCCTTTCCCCACAACCACACCACCATTGACTATCCATTGCAGCATCTGCAATTTTGGAAAAGTTTATTTTTAGCACACAGTTTCAGAAGGTCCCAATCTATTCATGGGTGGTTGGCTATGGTGTAAGCTTTTGGCAGAGTCCTAGCTGGAGGAAAGCTGTTAAGGAATGCCAGGCAAGAAGCCAAGTGAGGAAAGGAGGGTGAACTAGTATGTACCCTTCCCATAATCCACCCCTTCCCTTCTGGGTTAAGCCCCAGTGATAGGCCTCTTCCAGATGGTATGTCTACTATATGACATACCCATCATTCACTCTCTTAATCCACCCCATGCCTGAAATCCATTCCCTGATTAAGCTCCAGCTCTTAATAGTATCTGGTTTCCATGGGTATCCTACAACATTGAAATATCCGAAGGTTTTGGAGAACATTTCAAATCCAACCATAATACTTGGTAAAAGATTCTTCATTGTGGCTTTCATATTATTCCCCCACCTTCCCTTACTGTACTAATCATGACAGATATTTAATAAGTTTTCATGGTTATAAAATTATTACAGCAAATGTTAGTTACTGTTATGGTTTAGGTCTATTAAGTATTATGTGTTAGGAGGTAGGGCCTAATCAGAAGAGAAAGGTCATGAGGGTGTGACCCAGAAGAGTATATTATTTTTTTAAATTCCAGTTTTTATTAATGCAATGCATGTGGTTACATTGAATTTGAGTATTTTGTGCATATGCTTATTGTGTCAACATTACAATCCTTTCCCTTCCCCCCTTTGGTCCTTCCTCACCCTCCCCATCCCACCTAACATCCGCTATCACAACCATTTGCTTCTATGGAATGCCTGTGTTCTAGGTTTCTCATATTAGAGAAAACATGCACTATTGAACCTTCTGCATTTGACTCTCTTCACCAAGCAAGATATTCTCAAGTTGAATCCATTTGCTTGCAAAACCCTCAAATCTACCTGTCTTTGTGGAAGAGTAGTTCTCTACTGTGTACATGTACCACAGGTTTGTATCCATTGGCCTGTTGAGGAATATTTTGGCTTCCTTCTTTCTGCTCTGCTACTATGCTGTTTCTGTCTTGGAGCCAACCAACCATGGACCAGTATCCCCCAGACTGTGAGCCAAATTAGACCTCTTCTTCTTCAGGTTGTGGGTGTGGGTTGTTTTGTCTTAGCAACAGAAATGTGACCAACAAATCATTTGTAGAACAGTAAAAAAAGGAATCATCAATTAATGCCCATTTATTTTAGTCAAGGACAAAAAAATGTAAACTGAAACATGGATATCAACCGAGATTTCATTGTGAGACATGAGCTCTCTGGACTATCATTATTTTTCTTCTTTTGTGAATTTAATGAAATATGCTGGGGTATATGCAATATTTCCATTTTTCAAGTTGGAAACAGGCACTGAGAGGTTAACAAAAGCTACATCAGCTTGTAGTAGTAGGTTGTAAATTTCTTCAGGTCAAAGGTGATACCTTATTACAGTCTGCTTTCTTGCACATGTGTATCTACATGTGGTCACACTCAATAAAAGCTTGGAGGTTTGAAATGCTTGGGAGAGGGCCTATGCATTCTGACCTCCTGCCTAGAGGTTTGTTTTTTATTCATGGCACAGTTTTATTTTAAAAAGGAGGAATTACCAATTAGAAGTGAGCTCCCTATTAAATCTGACCTACTGCCTATAGCCTTGGGCTGCACAAGATTAAACAATGGTCTTTCTAAATAGGTGTGGGGTTAGAGTGGGAAGGGTACTTTGTATCAGTCACATCTCCCTGACTTTTGCTTAGGGGACCAGCCACTCCACTTGATGAGTTTTGGCTCCTCTCATTCTTAACAGAATCCAAGTCATTACCAAAATGTGGATTATAAGCAACACTGCTGATCTCCAGCCAAATTTGTACCAGCTAATGACTTTTTGCTGCCACCCGTATTAGTTTCAGCAGCTAACCATGGCCACGTTTCAGACTGCCTTTAGGGAACTATGCTAGGTGTTGAAATGGAAATAGGTGAAGGAGGGATATGGGGGACAGGGGCACCTTTTAGAGAATGAGGCTCAAGGGCATGTGGATCCCTGTGCCACGAAGCAGGACAAGGTATTAGGAATTTGCAAATAATGTGATTGGAGAGGCCAACCACCTGAACATCATGCTATATTCACAGTGATTAGCAAGCAGAGCTCCTCAGGGCAGGTGTTCATTACATTTCGTTAACACAAATTCTAGAGATTTAAAAAAAAATTCTATATGACTGCTCTGATTATCTAAAATATGTGTATGTATGATATTGAAATATAAATATATCAAGCAAATATATACATATATAATTTCATTTTATAAATGAGATGTTCTGTCATTTATATAACTAATATGGCAAATTTCACTGTTTTCCCTCTAAATTGCACATGCTAAAACAAAACAATCCCAAGTACTCTATTTTATATCTTAGGATGTACACGGGTATCTTGAGGTTAGAGGAAAGAAGAGGTACATTTTTGCAAAAGAATGTGTTACCTTCTTCCAAGAAGGAAATTTAATTGGAAATACTTATTTTTTTGAAAGTTCAAACTAAATTTGCACTTAGGTTTCTCAATGAAGATTTTTAGGAAAGCTCCAAAAAGAAAAATATTTAAGATGATCACTAGTGTGGTGTGTAGACAACTGGATGTAGCATATTTAGGCAATGCATAGGTGAGCTCAAAATAGGACAATTAAAGGCAATTGAGAAAAAATGATTAAATAGTTACTGCAATCTGCCTGATTATAATACTATATATATATATATATATATATATATATATATATATATACTTTTTTAGAATTTTCCAACTGAGAAAAAGTATTTTCCACATAAGAGCTTACTTTTAATTTTTAAAGCTTTTTTGTGCATATACGATAGCCACTGAAATTTAAGTGGTTTAAGATTCAGATTTTCATAAATTTGTTCCAGTATTCTCTATCTCACTAGCTAGCACAGGCACCAAATATAAATGAGGCGCAATATATTTTTCTTTTAGTCAATTTCTCAATCTGTAGCCCAGGCAGGCACTAAACTTACTTTGTAGCCCAGGCTGACCTTGAACGCACAGCAATCCTCCTGTCTCAGCTTCCTGAGTGCAGAAATGTGGTTTGAATTTAAATTGTCCCCCTAAAGACTCATGTATCTTTGGACACTGTGTGCTGTTGTAGGGGGAACCTGGCTACAAGGGGCAGATGCTTTAAGCTTATGGGAGAGTCGTGTGCTGGCTCTGCTCTTTCTGCCACATTTAGCTGTTCTGCCCCACAGTGAGGAGCTGTCTCTGAAGCTCTGGCTTGGGCTGTAGCCCCGCCATGTGATTACACCATTTCCAGCTGTCTACTTGGGCATGGACTGTGACCTTCTGCAGCCGGAAGCTAAAATAAGTCTTTCCTCCCTAAAGTTGTAGATGCTGGGTATTCTATTGCTGCCACAGGTAAGTATCCGAGATGCCGGATTACAGATGCTTACCACCACTCCTGGCTTATGTGGTGCTGGAGAATTGAACTCAGGGCTTTGTTCTTGCTAGACAAGTACTCTAAGTTCTGTGCTATTCCTTTATTTCCCAAATATCTCTTGACAGGAACATCAGAATGTCATAGCTGGGAAAAATTACTACTGTCAGGAAGTCACGCTACCAGTCCATTATTAGGTTAGCAACTAGAAATCTTTGAAAAACAATGTGACCAAGCACATAAAGCTACAGAAAGGAACACAAACAGAAAATGGCAATAATTTAGAACCTAATTTTCTCAGGAGAAAACCAGAATCAGGTACTCAACCATTACCATTACTACTTCATATGTGCTCATTACAGTCCTGTCATTAGAACAGATTTGTGTTTGTATAGCAAAAGAAGCTTTATGTATAGAAATAGAACATTTAGAAATGCATTTGCAAATGCTTTTGGGACAACTGGGTTTATTTTAATCTCCAATGTTATCTAATATATGATAATCTATAAAAAATTGCATTTCAGATTTAATTTTCAACACAAAATGTATGATCATACAAATATTTGTCATTTTTTCTGTGTCTTTCTGTGCTTTCTACTTTTACATTTTTATTATAAAAATAAACTAAATCTTGGCTTTTGTTTGTTTATTTATTTTTTTGAGAGAGTCTCACTCTGTAGTCCAGGTCGATCCTGAATTCACCACGGAGCCCAAGCTGGCCTTGAGCTCACGGCAATCCTCCTGTCTCAGTCTCTCAAGTGCTGGGATTACAGGCGTGCGCCACCATGCCCAGCTTCTGTGGTGCTGGGGAATCAAACTCAGGAACTTAGCTAGGCAAGCATTTTAGGAAGTTGAGCTATTCCTTCAGCCCCCAAATATTAGCTTTCCATATATTCACTTTGTTTCACTATTATTCAATGGGAATGTCTAACAGCTAAGTTGAACAAGTGGATATATAGTAGGCTAAGGCAGAAGGCTTGGGTGTGACAATTTTAGACATTCTAAGGAAAAGAATCACACAGAACATGTGAGAAACAGGTATGATCTCAAGTTCTTTCCTTGGGCAAGAGATGATAAACAAGCTCAGTAGCTCGGTAGCTCAGACTCTGACAGGACAGAGGGATGGAGGTGGGGAGTGCATGACAAAGCTACCTCAAGGCAATCTTAAGGACATTTGACCACTCTACTATTTACTACAATCCATAAACAAAAAAATTCTACCATTGGCTTCTAGACATCAGAATACTATTGAACATGAGTAGTTAAAGCAATGCCCGAAGTTCTATTCTTACACATACCTCCATCACTTACATTTAAATAGGCAAGATGACCACCCAGGGACACCTGGCAGGCTCATAATGCCACCTATGTGAAGGAAAACAGTGTTTTATGAGACCAATACATCAGTTATTCCCAGGAATGTGCATAATATGTAGCATTAAGTGAAACAATATGACTCAAAAGATGTTGAAAAACATGGCGTGCCATAAGACCAAAAGTAAAAGAAGTTTCTTGGAGAGAAGATAAATTAATATCAGAGCACATAAAATAATAGACATAGTGTTTCCAAATTATCAAGATAGTTTCCCAAATGGAAAATTTCACAAAAGAATGAGTCCCTGGGGCAGGAGAAGAGGGGGGTGAGATTTTTTTCAGTGCTGTGTTTCAAATGCATTACCTTACATTAGGGTGATGGATCTTCATCTACGACGTTTGTTTAAAGTAATACTCATTTGAATATGGAAAAATCTGGAAAATATCAGAAAGCTATGAAGAAGTACACACACGGTCAAACCAGAGATAACCTCTTAGTGATTTGGGGGAACGTACTTCTAGATTTTTTACTTGCTCTTGTCATAGATTTTTATGTAGCAAAGCAATGAACTATCCAGTGACAAAATCCTCTGCTTTTCTCTGAGAAACAATTTTCAGAATACCAAAGGGTTGAGGCACATCCCTTGTTAGACTTGGAAATCTACTGTGACTTTTTAGGAGAGGGATCTAGCCATTTGAAAATAATTTTCATTCTCTGTTTCATTTAATAATGAGTGCAGGAGCTTCATTGTTCTGGGTAGGAATAATTATTCCCATAAATGGCAGTGTTTCTCTTCTTACAACATATGTCCTATTTCTGTAGCTCTTCAAATAATCCTTAAAATTATATAAGTTTTGAAACTGTGCTAAGAAAAACAACCGGTTTAATCTTTTGATAACTAAAAAAAATTGTATACACCTTTAGAAAACTTGACCATTAATTCAGTAGTGACCCTGGAAAAAGAAAAACATAGTGTTTTTAAATAAGTCAGCTTTGCTGCTAATCTGAATGATCACTGTTTCAAACCGAATATATTTAAGCATGCATTCGATGACTAAATGCTTTTAAACACTCCTCCTTCCCCCACCTTATTTTTCCTGTTGCATTCAGCTTGAGTTATCTATGCACGTGTCTATGACATTTTGTTGTCCTTTCTTCCCTGTTTCCTTCTTTCCCTTCATTCCCCCAATCTTTGCAATCCCCCTTCAATCCCACAAACTCTGCTTCTCTATTTTTGTCTTTGCTGTTTTATTTCAGGGTTTTATTTTATATAGTTTCATTTTCTCATGTAAGAGAAACCAAGTGATATCTACCTTCTCTGTCTGATTCATTTCACTGAGAAAGATGGTCTGAAGGCGTGTCCATTAACCTATAAATGATTCAAATTTATCTTAATGACAGAGTAATACTCCGTTTAAACATTTGTAATTTTAAATGACAACCTGTAGTGTCTACTTAATATATCACCTTGCTAGTAGCCTTCTACACGATATATCTAGACTGGGAAAATATGTATTAATTTTCAGTTCATGCTGAGTGAATTTTAAAGGCACCATTGCTTTTGAAAAATTGTGACAGAGTTTCTTGGGGGAAGTTGTGGTATGAATTTGCAGGCTGAGAAAATTGTTTAGCAAATTTACAAGAATTTGCCATATTGTGTTTAAATGTCTTCTGTATTATATATTGAGTCCAAAGTTTCTTCTTTTCTAAAATTAATACCAGAGTTAGAAATTCTAAAAAGGCACATCTAAAAATGTCTGTGTTGGACATATGCTAGGAAATTTTGCTTCACATATATTTTTTGCACCCGTATGTATTTTCCATTGATTATAAATAATTTTTATGCCTTCTTCTTCAACAAAAATCTTAAAGATCTATTTAAGAAGAGTGTATAGAAGATTTTCAAATATTTTACATTGAGTTTTTGAGAAATTTAGTATGTGTGGCTAGCCGGCTTCATCATACGTACACGGCGTGGCTTTTGGATCTTGGTTGCTGATTTTATAACTATCTTTTGTGGCTCTGAACGTCTTCCGTATGTCTTACACAAAGCTCTGGCTCCAAGAAATCACCTTTCCTAGGATGGATAAAGAACCTTGCCATCGGAACATGCTACACATCAGCTCACCCCAGAAGTGTGTTCAGGGTTGACATCAGATACATAACTCGTGTTCACCCCACCAGCCTACAAGCACACACCTCACAAGTACTCTAGCTGTGAGTGAGTCCCCTCAAGCAAGACACGCTGTGTCCCTACCTTTACATCTCAGTGAAGTGGCAGCAGAAAGATAACACAGTCTACTCACGGTGAGGGGGAAAAGAGGAGTTAGAATATGAAGGTGGCAAAGAGAAAATACATGTTCAAAATCCAGAAGGCCCAGAAAACCATGATAAGTTAAGCTTTCTGATGTCAACATAATGCAAATCATTAGGAAATATTTAAATATTTACTCACTGTTAGGAGATGTCAAATTTGCCAGTGTATGTCTACACATATAATTTTAGCAGTTATCAGGCTACAGAAGACACTCAAATTAATGAAAATTTATAGGAGTGTTTAGAAAGAACACGCAGACAGGGATTTTCATGATTTAAACTGGAGAAACGTGTGTTTATATCAGAAGAAGAATGTCCTATATTGGAGAAACAAGGTAGCATTTTCCTGGAAGCCATGGAAAGAAAAAGTTTCAAGAAGAATGTGGTCAAGGCACATGGGATGCACTGCCGAGACCTTCAGAAACACGGTGATCCGGTGAAAAGTTTCCAGGGAAGAGCTGGGGTTGGCTGAGTAGCTGGAGAGAAGGCCATGAGAGAATAGGAGACAAAAACTGCAAAATTCAAATATAGACCAACTGCTTTAAAGGATGTATGAGTTCCTGCTGCTTCTATATAAGAAACTTCCACAAACTTACTGGTAGGTGTGTTCGATCTGCAACCTGCCTTGTTTTGCTCTTGCTTTTCTCAGTGGAGGAATGGTCTTCGGCTACATGTAAAATACATCACATGGTTAATGTACATATATAAGTATGGGGATGGGGTGGGGAATCTGTTCCTGTCTTCTCCCACTTCTAGAGTGTCTGTATCCTTTTGTGCGTGGCTCTCTTCTATCTTCACGGCCAACAACTGCAATATGATGATGTCTTCATCCATTATTAACTTTGTACTTGTTTTTAAATATGACATCCTTTTCCCCTTCCCACCTCCCTCCATTGTTAATTTTTTTTTTTTTTTTTTTGGTTTCTAGTCTTAGAAGAATCTTGTATTATATTGAGCCCATCTGAATAATCCAAGATAATTTTCCTATTTTAATTAAGTTTCATTAGACAAAAGAATCCATTTTACCTTAGAAAGTGACACCCTCCCAAGTTTGGGGTGTTGGGATGATGATGGCAGTATGCTGTTACTTTTCCTATCATAGAAGGCTGTACATGATTTACTCATGGTAGACAGGCGTATAGATTGCTAAATAAAACCTAGCAATGTTTCAAGAGTGGCTATTCTGAAACATCAGAATTACCTTAAATGAGTAGAAATATTTAAGAACATCACTTTAAAGTGCTTTATTATTGCTATTGTTTTAAGATTGAATCTCCAGATAGACGTGTCATAAATAGTCACATTTTATCACTGGCTTGTGTATTTGTATCCAATACAGTCGTTTTCCACCAAGAATTGAGTTTTTGTTGGTTGGTATTTGCAATATACAGTAACCGCAATGAACCTGAGAAATTGGCACACATATATATTGTATTAATTTCAGGTTCGTTCACCCTCCCGCTCCCTCCCCGTTCCCTTTCCCCTTCACAGCTCCATCTCCCCTCTTTCCACCACTTCTCTTGTTTGGTACTTCTATTTTCTAATAGTCTTATCCTGTTTTGCAGTATGGTGTGATTTAAACAAACACTATGAGAGTAGCACAAACATGAAATATATACAGTAATATATTCACCTGCAAATTTTTGAATATAGGGCCAGTCTATAAAATAACAAATTTCATAGCTTTTATGTAAGTCCTATTCTTTCTTTGCCTGTGATTATAAAATTGGGAGAAAACTCATTATGGACACATTCGGTTTGAAATGCCAAAAGAAATTAACCCAAAATAGCATGAAACACATAAATTATTATATGTTAATATGTGATAAGATCTTTGTATATGTAATTTTTTAATTCTTTTTTTTTCCTGGGCATCTTTTAATGCTATTTTCTATTTTACTAATTGTTATAGGCATAAATAAGCCATTTTGTTTAAAACCTTCAGTAACATTAAGAATTAAATTTACTGATTAGAATTCAAAGCAATTGGTTGAGGAAAATAAGGTCAGAAGCAATTTTATAAATGATATAGAAACCAATCTTAATTGTTGAAATAAAAGTTCTGTTTAACTTCCTTAACATCTTCTTGTTGCAAAGCTTCCTACCACCTAATTATAACAATGCCATGAAAAGATTTGTTTTCAATTTAATCTAAAACAATAGGCGCCAAAACAGATAAAATGTTCTAAGCAGCAGAAAGTGATTCACCAGATTTGTGGGACAGTGTCATTTCAAGTCATCTATTTGTGTGCTTGTGTATTTTTCTTTTCTTTTAAAGACAGGTTTTCCCTCTGTAGCCCAGGCTGGCCTTGGATTGGATTCAGAAAAGTCTGCCTGCCTCAGTCTCCTGAGTACTGGGATTGTATGGCCAGCTTTATGTGGTGCTGGGGAATCAAAACGAGAGCCTAGTAATTGAAAGGCAAGCGCTTTAACCACTGTGTCATTCCTCCAGCCCTTGTATTTCTTCATTATGACAATAACAACACTGTGAACACTAACAATAAAATGATTATATAAGAAAAAAAATTATGGTTCTGGGGATTGAACTCAAGGCCTTCACGCTGAGCTGTGACTGTCAGTGAGACACATTTTTTTTTAGTTTTGACATTGAAACAGGGTCTCTCAGTATAGTGAGAGTGAAATATAAACCAAAACTGCTTTCTATTCACTATCTCACCTAATTCTTGTACCACTCCTATGAGGTAAGTACGAATATCAACCTTTTAACCATGAGGAAATGAAGCTTAAAATGCTTGCAAGATGCCTCTAAGGTTCCATGACCAGTAAACAGCAGAGCCAAGATTTCAACCCAAGTCCAGGACTGGCTGTTTTCAAAGATTTTGGTCTTAATAACTACTTACACTCCACTTTTAGCCTCAGGCTTAGCAATTTTTAATTACTCATATATTTTAATTATAGAAAGTTTAGAAGCTCCTCCCTTGATTTCAAAATAAAACAGTAATTCTAGCTAACATGGATTAAGCCCTTAGTACAGAGCCAGGTGATATTTTTAGGTCTTTACGTGCCTTTGTCTAATTTACATTCTATTTTTCATTTTGTAAAAAAAAAAAAAAAATTACAGTTGAGGAAACAGCCTGACAGATATTAAATCCCTTTGCAAAAGTACTCAGCTAGTAAGTCTACAATTCAAACTCAGGCCTGCCTGGTGCCAGCAAACTAATATTTTCACATTTCTGCACAAAGAAGTTCTGAGCAAAGAAACTAGAACTTGGGTCCAAGGGTAAACTTGAGTGAAAGAAGCAAAGATGGCCGAACAGAAAATGGAGTGTTTCAAAGATTTAAACATTTTGTTTTATTGTCATTTCAATTTTTTTTCTAATACTGGCATTTTCTTTTTATTCCCCCATTTTATTGGTAAGTTTAAGCACAAAATTTAAGGTTTACAATGAAGTTGAGCATTTTGTGCACATACATATCTCGTCAAGGTGACTAAGGACTTTCCCACTCTCCTTCTGTCCCTCCCCACCCCACTCCACCCCACCCTCCCTACCCACCCTACCCCCCTGGTTCACTTTGTTTTTTGATTTAAGTTCCATGAGACAGTTGTGATCTGGGTTTTTCATATCAGAGAGACCATTCGATGTTTCACCTTCTGCTTCTGACTCACTTCACTAAGCATGATGTTCTCAAGCTTCTTCCATTTGCCTGTAAGACTCCACACGGTTGGACTTTATAGATGCATAATATTCCATTGTGTATAAATACCACAGTTTGTGTATCCATTGGTCTGTTGATGAGTATTTTGGAGACTTCCATATTTTAGCTATTGTTAGCTGTGCTGCTATGAACATGGGTATTCATATATCTCTGTTGTGTGTTGTTTTGACCTGTTTTGGGAATATTCCCCGGAGGGGTGTCGCTGGATAGAAGGGAATATTTGTTTTCGTTCTTTTCAGAGCTCTCCATACTGCTTTCCAAAGTGGTTGTACAAATTTACATTCCCACCAGCAGTGCAGGAGGGTTCCTTTCTCCCCAGCCTCGCCAGCACTGATTACTGTTTGACTTGTTGATATAGGCCATTCTCTCTGGAGTGAGATGGTATCTTAGGGTTGTTTTGATTTGCATTTCTCTTATGGCTAGAGATGCTGAACATCTTTTCATGTATCTATTGGCCGTTTTTGTACTTCTTCATGAGTGAACTGCCTCTTCATTTCATTTGCCCATTTTTCAATAGGATCCTTTATTTTGGTAGGCTTACTTTTCTTCAGTTCCCTGTATAGTCCAGTTATGAGCTTCCTATGAGATGTTGGCGGTGAATATTTTTCCCCAGTCTATTGCTTCTCTTTTTACAATGTACACAGTTTCCTTTGCTGTGCAGGAACTTTTTAATTTGACAAGATCCCATTTGTAAATAATGGGGATAATTCTTTTACTCTTGGTGTCTTGTCAAGGAAGTCTTTGCCTACCGCTATGTCTTTTAGATATTTGCCTAATTTGTCTTCTAGGAGGCTCGGTGTTTCACTTTTAATGTCTAGGTCTTTGATCCACTTTGATTTGATTTTGGTGCATGGTGATAGGTTTGTGACTATATTCGTTCGTCTGCATGTGGATGTCCAGTTTTCCCAGCACCATTTGTTGAACAGGCTGTCCTTTTTCCATTGTATGCATTTGACCCCTTTGTCAAAGATTAAGTAATTGAGGTTATTTGGGTTTGTCTCTGTGTCTTCAATTCTGTTCCACTGGTCTCTCTGTCTGTTTTTGTGCCAGTACCACATTGTTTTTACAACTATTGCTTTATAATACAGCCTGATGTCTGGAACTGTAATGCTTCCTGCCTTGGTCTTGTTACTCAGGATTGCTTTGGCTATTCTTGGTCTCTTTTGGTTCCAAATGAATTTAAGAATTGTTATTTCAAGTTCTTCGAAGAAACTTGTAAGTATTTTGATAGGAATTGCATTGAATCTGTATTATCAGTTTCGGTAGTGTAGTCCTTTTGACTATAGCTTTTCTCTACACTAACAATGACCTTATTGAGCAAGAAGTCAGAAAAATAACTCCTTTCTCAATAGCTTAACAAAATGTTAAATACCTAGGAGTATACCTAACCAAGGACGGGAAGGACTTATATAAAGAAAACTACATTACATTGAAGAAAGAAGTTATAGGAGACATTGGAAAATGGAAAGCCATCCCCTGCTCTTGGCTAGGCAAAATACTGGCATTTTCTTTACCACTTTTTCTTCTCATTTTATTTTTTTCTCTATAGATAACATTTTGATCCTTTATAAAGTAATCATTAACTGCCAACATTCTTACTTTTTAATTTCATTTTCCTCATGATTTTAAGAAAGATAAAATGTATATTCTGCAATTTTACATTTTATGTCCAAATCTATGGATTTTTAAGATTTTTAATGTTTCATTAATAATGTACTTTCAGTGTGCTAGAAATATTTCTGTAAATTGCATTGTGTAGTACTATTATATTTTTTAGCTTTATTAATGTTGCTGTTACACACTTGTTAGTTCTGTTCAATAGTGCTCACATCTTTTTAAAGTTGTAAAATAGATCATGTTCAAATAATTTTCTTTTTGTATGAAAATCAAATGAATTAGTGATGTTCATTATATTGGAATAAAATTTTCTTACTAAATTATTTTTCTGCGACTCAATATTAGATGCTATTGTTTATCTTTTTGAAAAAACATAAAAACTGAAATTTCAAGAAAATGGTAGTATTTCAGAAATTTTAAAAATAAAAATATCTATTTAAATTTGACTACTCCAGGTTCAATGAAATTAAGCTGGAATGAACTTTAGAATAAGCTTTGCAGTCGGAGTGGTGTGAGCTGGCTCACCCCGCAAACTCACAACGAGTTAAGGAATAGTCACAAATGAAGGAATCTAGAAATGTGTGCATGTGTATGTGAATACATGCATGTACATGTGCGTATTTCATGGGCCCAAACTCTGAATGTTAGGGGAAAAAATTCAGAATGAGATAATTTGAAATTAGAGAACACATCAGAGAGTTAAGATCAGGTTGAATTTTTTGTTTGTGTATCTCAGGGATAATCGCTGACAGAAGAGGGGTGAATTCTGCTTGGCACTCTGATACACTAAGAAACTATGTCTTGATAAAGAAACAGATTTCCCTTCCTGGGGGAAAATTGCATAACTTTTTAGTAGGTAAGAAATTTTCCAATGAAGAAATGAATGTAAGACACCCAGAGGATGAGATTTGCAAACCGTGTTGTTGGAAAGTTAAATGCCGAGTAGCACAGTGGATGTGAGTTGTGAGAAGAAACATTTTGAAGGTCTAAAGACTGATGGACAGGCACTTTCTGATGGATACGTAATGAGGATCTACGTGTAACAAATTAAGTTAAAAATGAGTGCAATATAAATGCTAGGTGTGTATGAGTGTGCATGTTGGGAGATATGTAGTATATACTTAAAAAATTTTGAATTCTACATACCAGTTGTTAGACTCAGGTTTCATAACCCAAGATCATGTGTCAATTCAATCAAAGAACTTAACCTACCTGATCTTTAGGGTCCACATGTGTAAAATGTGAAACATATTCTTTACATTAAAATGTTGTAAGGGGCATGTGAGTTCAGACATGGAAAAATACGATTGTATCTAGTAAATAGTAGATATTTAGTAAATAGTACTTATTATCTACTCGTGCTATGATTACATGTTGTTGGATGGTGACAAGATCTATAATTCTTCATGTTACCAATTCTTTATACTTTATGATGAATGTATTCACGAATTGTAGATATCCAATAATGTTTCCTTGTAACTATTAACACTTTACAAATTATTCTTGGTAAAGCCTTAAATCCTGTGTTGTCTCTCTAAAGGTTTCCTCAAGTACCCTTGAATGTCATACTGTAGGTCTTGGGCAGGCATCATAATCTGCTTTCAGTTTGGAAATTTAGAAGCAAAAGACATTGTAAATCCCAGATAAAGCCCAGATAAATAAAACAAAGGGGAGAATATTTTACATGAGATCTCCAAACATAAAGGGTTATCAAGTTGTTATCGTGTTTAGCAAGGCCACCGGTCATCCCAACTTACTGTGGAAGATGTTCTTATGTGAACTAACCTCTGTTTCTGATGGTCTATTGGCAGTAAAACAGCATGCAATCTCACTCATCATTATTGCTGAGCGGACCTATTTTCCATCTGTAAAGTTTGGCATTTAGTCAGAGTTGAGGGTGCATCATTTCTAAGCTTGTATATAGTCCTAGAGGCAACAAAAATCATTAAATTTTGGCTCTTAGCATAATGACGAGGTATGTGGGTGGGGGTGGAAATTGTAAAGAACTATAAAACTGTATATTTAGTTCAGGGGAGGAAGAAATTATTTGTAAGGCCCATAAACTTTTTTTGGCTAAAATATCTATTACATGCTCAGTGGTGCTAATGAGCTGTTCTAAAAATCCAGGTCACTAAAATATATATTTTTGTCCTTGCTGTGTAAGTGAACAGTACAATGAGAAACTGCTAGTTTTCTTTCCTATTTTTAAAAGAAAACCAAGCAACTTTGGCACTACAAATTTAAGGCATATATGACAGTTTGATAAAAAATAAAGTATTATTTTTAGAAGTGGTAACTCTGAAAACAAGAATTTCACATGGAGTTTTGTGCTGAGATTTTTATTCTAAATTGTTTTCTTTAAAAAATAAATATGAATTAGAAATACAAATTTTCAATGGCATTTTCAAATATATTATTAATAATAACTTTAAGTAGAAATGTTTTTAATATACTAGTAAATATAAGTAAAGCATACAATAAGCTATGTGATAGTTTTAGTCAAATTGATAAATCAAAAGGAAAATTAACATTATACCTGTGTCTATGACTATATTTCTGTGTCTATACAAATATCCACATATCAATTACTACCTGTCTGAAAAAGAAGCAATTGGAATCAATTCACAATAATCAGCATCTTATAAATGGAAATAATCAGTCAAAGAGAGTATAAAATAGTCTATTACTATAGTTACACTCTTTCAATCACTAATTTTATCGTGTTACTTTTAAAATTCTTTGTTTTCTATTGGGGAGTCTAGAAGAGGTAGAATCTGAATTGTAGTTTGGACATACGATTCTGTAGAAAGCTTGGCTCTTGGGTGAGGTTCTGCACTTTCTTGGGAAGGTGAGGCCCACCGACCTGAGCTCTTCAGTAAACCAGTATTGCGCAACCACTCATACTGATGTCAAGAAAACAAGGATAACTCAGGCTGTGTTCCAGTCAGCTGCAAAAGAAGTGACCTTGAGCTCCACCAGCGGGAGCCTGAGTCTGCAATCCGTGCTAGGCAGAGTCTGAGAAGGAACGACAAAACCAAGTCAACTGGCTAATTAACAGAAAGAAGACATTTTAGGAAAGATTGGGAATTTTACTTTCATGTTTTTATTAAAATTTGAGATTATGACAAATTAAAAAAGATGAGAGACCTTTTTTGAAGGTAATGTCATGAATTTTTTTCACTTATCTCTGAAGCGCAGGGGATTTCTACCAATTGGGGTTTGGATTTTTTGATGTGCTAATGTCAGCCAACAACCTTATGAGTCCATTTTGGAATCTTTCCTAAATCTTTAAAACATCCTTAGATTTTGGTAACTGACTTAATTTATCTTGATTCATTCAACTAACTTAGTAATAAGAGTGTGGACAAAACATATTTATGGGCATTATTCGTCCTAGAAATTTCATCTATTTGACCCAGATGTATTAAGTCTTAGGCACCAAGAACTCTGCTTGCCAGGGACCAGGCTACTTGTGTACAGATGCAGAAGCATTTCTTGTTATCTTGTTATCTACAGGAAAAACTTAGATGAATAGAACACATACCATGTAGCGCTGACTTAGTTACATTTTTTGTTGTAGGGGCACAGTACCTGTCACCCGCAACTTCAGGGAGAAAAGGTTTATTTTCATTCACAGTTTCAGGAGATCTCAGTTCATTCATGGGTGGCCAGCAATGATGGAATAGCATGATGGAGGCCTAGCTGGGGAGCAGCTGCTCACAGAACTGCAACAGGAGAGGGAGCAGGGGGAGTGGAGAAAGAGAGAAGGAGAGCGAGAAAGAGAGAGAGTCTGAGCAGATATATTCCATATCACGTCCCATGATCTACTCCTTCTGACAAGGCATCACCTCTTAAAAGCACAGAAAATCAACGAATTAACCTCCCATGACTCAATTGAATCAGTCACTTCCAAATACATGACTTTTTTGGGGGTACATTCCATACGTAAACATAACAAATGTTTTTAATATGATAAGAAGGTGCCAGTTAGAGTTTAGGCAAGGCTTCTGGCAGGAAAACTTTCTAAAATGAAACACAAAAGATGAATTGGAATTAGTCATGTGAATAATGGGCAATGAGTAGCTAATCAGGTAGAAGAGGGACAAATAGATTCAGACTGTGTCCGGCAATTCCAAGGACGCAGAGTAAGGTCATGTGTTGGGGTTGAATTTGGTGGGCTCGAAGTAACAGAAAACAAATGAAAAAAAATGTTCTGGGGTCCTTTCTAAGGTGAGTGTAATGCTAGATCAACTCAAGGAGTTTGAAAATGTCAAAGGACGAGAAAATGATACTGGAGAATTGTGAATATCTTACATTATAGTTGCAGAAAAGTAAGTTTGCAGTGTTGACAATAAGCCAGAGAGAAATGAGTACCTAACTAACATGGAAAGTGGGAGAAAATTGAGGCTTAGGCAAAAAGTTGATAGCAGTGTGGAATAGGGAATCGATGGCAAATTTGACCACAAGTGTGTAGTGTGTGTCAGAGGTCTTGGTAGTGTAGTTAATAATGTACACAGGTCATCAGATGGGACAGCAGAGTAGAATCAGGTGCCATTCTTTTATTTCTTAGTTCAGGATTGTAGTGGATTAGACTAAAGGGAGAAGGTAATGTGAAACATTTTGACAAACTGATTTTAAAGTGCATGGGGAGGAGGAGCGTTGTATATAGTTAAATGTAAAGGTCAGGAGCTCAGGAGACAATCTAGAGGTACGCATGTATATTTATGAGTTTTTAATCAAGTATGCAGCTGTACAATCCACAAGACTGTTGGGATGGTCATGGCAGAGTGCGGTGAGAAGAGGAAAAACACAGCAAGATCATTACCTTCTCTCTCCTTGACTTATGCCCCTCTTATTATACTCTCCTGTACGGACGATGAGAAGACTCACAAGAAGTAGCAGACACAGAATGCTTTCCAATATTTATAAAAGTAAATAAAGAGTATACTGGACGGGAAAATGTTAAAAAATAGGGCCACACACACAGAATATGAATGGTCTGAGAGAATTTTTTCCAAGGGAAGACTTTGCTCAATGTGTGAGACTTATCCCATTAAAACAGTAGTGAACATGAGAGTGTAACTTGTATCCTGTCAGAGACAGAGCTCAAAGTATTTTGGAACTGCTAATTGGTCTCTAATATGGCCTTTGTGATCTTTGATAAACAAAAGGGATTATGTTCGAGGTTTGTTATTGTTCGATTTACAACATCTATAACATCAGTTTATAAAACTCAAAAGATTTCATAACATGGTCATTCAATATTTTTTACTAGAACCTTGAGGACAGACATGCATATTTTATTATAGATTTAAATTAGGCCCGTAACAAATATTTCCAAATACACAGCTTTTCATGCTGGAGTAGCCTTTCTCCATTGCAGCAGCTTGTTGGTCTACAGAAAACTTAATCGAGGATCTTGTGAGTTTTGAGAAACCTATAAGCCTTTCATTTTCAGAAAATAAACCTTGATCAATTATTATGTGCAGTTAAAAGGGCTCACATGTCATACAAATGGTCAGAGCCCTTTCTCGCACAGTGAACACACTCAGTTGCGGTCACATTTATATATATTTTGTTTGGCCAAGCTGAGACAGAAATAGTTGCTGTGTCATCGTTAGCAACTGTTTCCAGAAAAAGACCTCTGCTCTGGTCAGACATCGGGCATTAGTTCTGAGAGCATTTGTTTTCTTCACAGGGGAGGTCTACTGTCCACTCTACCTACAGAACGCGGTAGTCAGGGCTGAGCCTAAGTTGAAGTGAAGATGCCTCTATTATTTTGTTCCTCTATTATGGTTTTGCTCTTTTTTCTGTGAGATGCAACATTTCTTATCTTTATGTAGAGTAGTGTCTTCCTCTTGTTCTACTCTTCCTTTGGAAGAAGAACTAACCTTCTTATCAATTCTGGGCCATAAAAAGATTAAAGTGCCAGAGAATCAGTAAAGAATATATCGGGCAATGGTACTCTGTCTTTTTTCTGGAGTTAGGGACCAAAACTTCGCCTGGACCAAGTCACACGGCACGCCATTCACTGGCCTCTGGCTCAGCAGGGGTCACTTGACTTTTGCAAGGACTCTCCCTCACGCTTGTCATGGGGACTTCTGGTGGCCCACTCAGCTTGTCACCAGGTCATCTGGTGTCTCCTCAAATCCCGTCACAGAGATCTGGTGAGTCGAAGTCAAAATGAAAAATATCCTACTGATCCAAGAGAACTTTCAGAGCTACACGGGAGAAAGTTCATAGAAAATGAGCAAGGAATTGAATGAATACAGAAAATTGCCTATAGCTGATGCTTTAAGTGTTGTAAATGTTCCAGGTAAGAACTCAGAAGACACATCCTTATAGACTATAGGTCATTTTCCCTGTCAGCACTCACTCTGTCACTCATTTTTACTTAGTTGTAAAGATAAAGCTTTGCATGTCAGAAAGATACTAACCTGAAAATGGATTGGGAGCCTATCTCAGTGTGAAGACCCTGCCTCCAACCCATGGCCGGAAGAAACAACAGCAAAAACAAAAAGAGGGTGAAAACAAACAAAAACAAAAGTGCCAGACTTGCCTTTTATTTTTTTAATAAAAGAGCAGACTGGTGGAGATCATTGAAATGAAAGTAGTTGTAACAAAAATAAAGAGAAAGTAGTGAGTCTGTGTTAGAGTTTCATTTTCACTAGTTTTGTTTCTTTCCTCTTCCCAAGTTGAACTCTTGGACTTTTTTTTTTTTTTTATCACACTAGTCCACAAGCATTTTTTCAGACCACATTTCCCTACTACTTGGAATGTTCTTCTACTTCCTGGGGTATATTTTAATAAAGTTCAATCATGTTTCCCTTTCTATGAAACCTTTCCTGGCCCTTAAATCTGAAGTACATGCCCCCATCCCATGTTCTCCCATTTTAGGACATCTCACAGTGTAGGAGCTGAGGCCTCAGATACCCTCAGATAGCCTTTTGATTGTTTTTTTGTTTGTTTTTACACCTTCTGTTATAGTGTGACTATCCTGAAAGCAGGGTCTATGTCCTTTATCTTTAGTCTTACACCTACCATGCAAGGTAGATCCTAAGTAATTTGAGTACAGAAAGAATGATGGTATAGTAATAAGATCATTATCAAGAATTATTGAAGCTTCCGGGTGCTACTGTAAGATCAGGGGGGCTCTGATTTTACACTGTCCCACCAGACTGAGAGGAGAAGCGCTGCGTCTGCATTCTAGGAATAATAGTCAATCAATAATGCTCAAGGTGCTTTATCTTGTGAGAAACAGTTATTTGACTTGGTTAAAACAAGTACTCATCTTCTTTTAAAATCGCATTTTTTAAGGGATGGGAGACAAGCTGGAATCTTACTAAAATTTGTTCAGATCAAATAATAAATTAAATATTTTTGAATGTGTTATAAATATTTACTATAATTATAATCCAAGCATGCAGTCCAAGAATTTGAGATAGTGTGTAAAGAAACAATCATAAGCTATAGTAGGCTTACAAATTCTTTATTCAGGATTAAAAAAAAATAAGGTGCACCTGCTATCTATTAAAGATGGAAAAAGCTAAAATCCTGATTTTTAAAAAAATTTTAGGTTAAATAATATCAACTCAATGCCATGGTGCTCATTTTATGTTGTTCTGAGATTTCTAGTGTATCTGCCTATATATGCAATACTTAATAAATACAAAAAATAAGTGGATCATTTTTGAATTACGAAAATATAACTGCTGTGAAAATTTCCGTGGAGACCTTTTGAAATTTCTGACATCAGAAGACAGAAAATCTGAAAATTCAGAATATGTTTGAGGACAATTCAGCACAGGTTCTGGTTTGAAATTAAAACCAGAGTTGTTAAAATTTGCAAAGATCTTCTTCAGCCAGGGCGGAGCTGGAAGAACGTGTGCCCAGCTCTCTACTTTTGTGGCTGTTTTCTCATTTTTGTCATCGACGTTTACATGGATCCCGGCAGAGATATGACCTTGTCTGCGCCACCGCTGGGACCCGCCCCTACAAAGACCTTTATTCAGTTATTTATTTTTTTTACAAAGTCATAAAAATCATTTCACAGTCATTTAAGGAAAACAATTTCTTCCAGTTGTCTCTAAATCATTTGCTATTCTCTCCCCATTTAGTCGGAAAGACTAAGAAATTCTGTAACACATAATTTAAATTGTAGGAAAACGTAAATGGAGAAAACAACAGATCCCCGACCCGGAGGTGTGCGCCCTGTGTCTCCCGGCACTTCGTTCTCATCGAACGTCCCTGTCTCTGGGTTTCAGGATGTGTGTTCCATCACTCTGGCCACCCGGGAGTTCCAGGGCTCCGAGGTCCGGCCCCTTCTGGTGTGCAGCCATCCACCTGCGGTCCTGTGTTTTCTTGGTGCAGGGACTCAGTCGTCGCTAAGCTTTTCCATTTTGGTATCAGCAAAACGTGTGATAACAACGGCCAAGCTGTTAGTCATTTTGTGTGCATACCATTATTCATAAGGAAATCATTTCTGGCCATTGGGAATAGCAAAGGTACTTATAAATACTGATTTCTGTTACTTCTTCACTAATGACTAATACCTCTGTTTTCAATATTATGACAATATGAAATATCCGATATGTGAGTTGTTATTGCATATTTGCACCTTTTTGAGGAGTGCTGGGGACCGAATTCAGGGCCTTCACACACTGAATTGCATCCTTAGCAGATTTTTTTTGTCTTATTTTGAATTGAGACAGGGTCTTTGGTTAAGTCACTAAGTTGCCCTGTTTGGACTAGAACTTGTGAATCTCCTGCCTTCCAGAGTGCTGGAATTACAGGTTTGAGCCCAGAAGTGTGGCTTCTGAATGTTTGTCGAGTCCCAGGCAATACTATATTACTGAAAACCTTACGAAGCAACTAAGGAGAATAGTATCTCAGTAAGTTTAAATTCTATTTTTTTTAAAAAAAATTTTATTTGATGATGTTTTCCTTAAAAATAGTTTCAAAATGTTCTCATTCTATAAGTTATATGCACAGTTAAACTAGTCTTATGATAGTGAAGCTTGGCAAAGCTTCTCTTTGGAAGCTAGCGGTCATTTTAGGTTATGGCTGGTGACAGAAGAAAAAAAAATGACCATCATGAGTTGAGGTCAGGAACAGAAAGCTTCAACTGCAGATGAAATTTTCTCGATAGGATATGATCTCAATATGATTAAGGTTGTGTTCTTCCAGATGTAAAGAGTTCAAGTTTATCAATGCTAAAATCACTTAAGTCACTCTTAAATTCCGTTTGATTTAAAATGAACCTTAATTTTTGAGGTGATATACCAGAGCAAAGTAAAATATATTTATAAAGCTAAGGCCTTGCGCTTATATTAGAGTTCTCTTCACATGTAAGATTTAAGTCATCGTCAATACTCGAATCCTAACTTAAATCACTCCAAGTTAGCGAAGTATTTGATATTGGCTCTAAGTAATAACATAAATCCCAGGCACAGCACAGGCACCTGATGCGTGCTGTGGACTTCAGTCTGCTTCTGTGAGAACAGAGTTTCAAATTAAAACTATTTGTGGCACTTATATATGATAATGAGTTTTTTGCACATGAAGAAAGTCATCGTGTAGGTTCTTGATGGATAGGCTTACCTAGCAGATTCACACTTCTCTTACCATTTCTGATTTTAATTCTTTTGCACACTTTAATTGCAGTGTAATTGTAAAAATTTGAATTTCTATTTCAAATCCGTGTTACGTGTTGCATTTACCTGTCATCCCTGGAATGTTTATTTCCTATCATGGGACATACCTGATGTCTCTGCAACAGAGGCGTGGATGGTGGAGAGGATGGAATTAGGAACCAGCTTCATCTTAAACATATAGATATGATGATCTGTAATGAAATTCCAGAAACAATATTTTCAAGAGCATCCTAATTTTGCTTCTCTCCCTCTTCTTTCCTCCTTGTTTATTTTGGGAAATTATGCTGAAGTTTGGGTCTTTGGAGATATTTCTCCTTCCTGTCCTTTGATGCTCAAAGTCCGCTTTTCTTTTTTAAGCATAGAGGCAATCATGGTGCCTGTCTTTGTTTCTCTTTTTGGATCTGATTTCCTCTCGATTGTAAATTTGTCATCGGGGAATCCTTTTCTTCCCTCAGACCACACAGCTGTTTTTAATTTTCTTTCTCTCTTCTTTTCCCCGTTAAGGAAGTCAAGTTCCCTTGGGGAGAAAGCTGTAGTTCACCGTGTTCTCTTTTTTATCAACACGCACATCAAAATACAAACGGTCTTCAGGCTGAGAGTTTCCGTTGCATATTTAGCAGCATTTATTTAATTATCTGTAAATTTCAGAATGGTAGCATCATTTCCAACCTTCACAAAAAGAAGAATAGATAGCTTACTGCAGCTAAGGTGCTATAACCTGAAAACATGGGAAAATAACACTCTCAGCCATGTGTCTGTGGCTTCCTGCAAAGAATATTTGTTCTTATTTTGCTGAGCTTTCACAATCTGTTTATGAGACCCATGCCTGATTAGTAAAAATTGTTACTCAGAAGGCGAGTTCAGACCCTGTCTATTTCTGGCACTATTTCATTTATACGGTATCCACTATCTTTCAATTAAACGACCTGTTGTGTAGCTGGCCTCAAGGGTCAACGAATGGGCTGTCATAGAACAAAACTGTGCAATAAGAATGAATGGCTGGCAGAGTGCATTGGCTTGAGAGTAGAGGACTGTTAGCAACTTAGCAAAGTAAAAGCTAGTTCACACATTTAAATGATAGAAGAGACATTGAACTAGTAGAGCACACAGACGTTTATCCCATCATTTCAGTAGTGTTCAGACCTAAGCAATCCTTCTTCCTTATAGAATAAAATAAGACAAAAATACACCTACTAATATTCGATCTATTTGCTCTCACTTTCCTTACTCCCCTCCTAGAATTTGGTATAAAGATTAGCTTTTATATATTGCTAGCTCACTTGACTGTAAATGCAAAGAAATCCCATGCTATGTTGGATAGAAAAACATGTTTTAGTTTTCTATATTCGAACTCCAGATTTGAATATGGGTTGAGGAAAAAAAAAGAGCGCAATTGTTGTATAAAAGACCTTTCTTGTTACTTTTTAAGTTTTTGTTTTCATAAATTTCCTGGAATCTGTGTATTTGCAATTTCTAAATTTTCTAATTCAAGAATTCTGAGGAATAATGAGTTCATGAGGATATGTTTACTGCCCCCTTCTCTCTAATAGCAGATAAAATAAGGGAGAAATTAGGTTCATAATTAAAACCACGCGAGACACCGAGTTGCTAGTAACTGAGAGGTATTTTGACTAGACACAGAATATATAAGTTCTAACTAAGGAAAGAAGCAGCAAGTGAACATGCTCGTCGGATACTGCATCACAGGTGTCAGTGACAGGCAAAGCTACTCCAGCCATGATGCTCACTGGGCAGAAGAGATGGTTTATCACGTCGATATCTGCCAGCCCTGTCAAGTAGGCTAAACATCATGGTGGCAAGAGCTGTGGCAAGAGATAGCACAGGGTATTGTAGAGAAGCAGTTGGTATATTTGTCTTAATCAACTTCTTTCTCAATGAACTGGCTTAGCAATGGCAAAGCTATTGTGGCCTAGAGAAGAGATCTGTTGGGCAGGGTCTGGAGCATGGCACTGTGCTTCTCCTATTAGAACAAATACATAAAACGAAGCCAGAGAGGAAATATTCACGTAGATATGCCATGAGATATACCACCCTTCATCTGCAATTGTATTTGCAATGTCCTATTTTCTATCACAAATACTTTTCAATGAGAGAAAAATTTACCAAGAATCAGGAAAATAAAACAAATAAAAATGAATTGAGACATCTTATGAAGGATTTATTGGAGTTTATAATTCATATCGCCACCCATCCTTGATTTCTTAACTAGTAGTTGATTCAATAACCAATTCAACTAGTAGTAGATGCAATAGCTAATTCAATATTGAAATTGAACACCAGGTTGTTTCTTGATTGGAGGAAGCAGCTTAAACTCAGCGAGGGCTTTATAACTTCCTTTAAAACGAATTCAGCTATTTAGTTACAAAAGAACAGCTGGAAACAGCAAACTTTTTTTTCTTTTTGTTTCTTATATGCATTTTTATTTGTAAATGTGATAGATATTTATTTACATATTGAGAACATACAGCTTGGTGAATTGTATTGACATACAGCTTTTTGATAGATATCACTATTTGGTCTTTTTTCACCTTCCCCTCCCTAACCCCTCCACCATCCTCAGAGAAATCTACTTCCTTATTTTTCTCTTCTCTTTCATTTTTCTTTTAGTCATCTATAGTTTAGCTTTCCCATATAAGTGAGATCATGCGATACTTAATCTTCTCTGTCTGCTTTACCTTGCTAAGCCCTATGATCACGAGGTGCATGCATTTTCTTACAAATTTTTCAAGTCTATCTTTCAAAACAACAGCATACTAATCCATTATGTTTCTACACCTGTGTCACATTTATTTACTCATTTATCTGTTGATGGCCATATAGGCTGCTTCCAGGAATTAGCTATTCTGAACTGTGCTGCTATAAAAGTGGGTATTGATGTGTCTCTGAAATATGATTCATGCCTTTAGCTCTTTTGAGAAGGTATCCGGAAGTGGAATAGCTGGGTCGAATGGGCTTCTGATTTTCAGCTTTCTAAGGAATCTCCATACTGATGAGCACAGTGCACTGGTTTATAGTCCTACCAACAATGTAACGTGTTCATTTCCCCCTACATTCTCACAAATATATTTTGCTATTTTTTTGAGTTCTTGATAATAGCCTTGGTGAAATCGCCAAGTAGCAAAAAAATAGCAGCGGAAACTTTCACTTTTTAGGCAAATAGCAACAGAACAAAAACGGTTGCTCTCTTAGCATATGCCCACAGGGCTAGGAGTTAAAGTGCTCACCTAGCAACTGCAAGACCCTGCGCTCGATTTTTTGGCACTGTGTAGGAAGGGTGTGATGGTGTAGGCCTGTAATCTCAGCGCTTGGGAGCCTGAGGTAGGAGTATTGTAGTGAGTTTGAGCCCAGTTGGGCTTCGTAGTGAGTTCACGACCAGCCTGGTCTACAGGGTGAGACTGTCTCAAAATAAACAAGCAAAAAAAAAAAAAAACATTAAAGAGCAAAGATCTTCCATATATTATTCTCACCCAGCAGGGGATACAAAGGATCCCAAGCTCCCAGAATTTTTTTCTTTTTTCTTTTCTTTTCTTTTTTTTTTAACTTCACTTCCAGAAAGCAAGAATGAGAAAGGAAGAGAAAATAGCAGAGAAGATCTCTGGTGTTTCACTGGGATGGCAGCAGAGATGATTAACGCTTCTATTTCATGGAACTATGCAGAAATACAGCTGGGCGAGATGTATTTCCTCCTATTGTCCTGAAGAAAGACTTTTCTTTTTTTGTTCTTTTTTTTAAGAACTGATAATCAATTACCAAAACAATCACCTTACACATCTGTACTGGTGACTATCCTCCACTTTCAGCTGAGTGCTAATGGAAGTAATCTGCTTAAGAATCTCAGAAGAACTGCAGAAGTTGATGAGTCACTTGCAGATTTCCACCTGGAAACAACCCTATCTTAGAAACCAGAAGGCTGTTTTCTCATGATTCTCCAAGTCTTGGTAGGCGAGCAGAAAGATCCCTCTATTTTGATATTCTTTTGCTTTGCACCCCTGATTCAATCTGAACATACTTTCTTCAAGGCTTTTATGTTGTGGCTAATTCATTGAAACCACCTCTGGTTCAACATGTGTCTTTTCAGTATCTTAAAAAATAATGACCATGGCTCAGCTTCCTGATTGACTTACTTCTCCACTAGCACAGAAATGGTAGATCAGGAGGAGAGGTTGAAGAATAGAAGCTCCTTGAATTCTACAATAACAGCACTCTGGGAGGCTGAGGCAGGAGGACCCCATGTTGGAGCCCAGCCTGGGCAACTTAGTGACTTAAAAACACACTGTCTCAAAATCAAATGAAATCCCTAGGCTTGATCTCCAGTATGCTACACCACACACACACACACACACACACACACACACACACACACACACCCCAAGCCAACTGTCAAACCCCAGAAACCTGTTGAATCCACAACTGTGTCTCCCTTGGAAAGCCTAGAGCAAATTCTAAGCTTCAAGTACACAATAAAAAAAAAATACCAAGCCAAACCCAGAGAGCACATGTCTAGAGACAGCAAAAGTAAGTATGGCTTCAGACTCTGCACTGTTAGATATCAGCAGTCAGTGGCAGCGCAAAGAACATGGTATTTTGCTACATGATATTTCACACGTAAAAGCCACAAAATACAGTTTTGGACTCTCAAGAATGATGTGAAAGGCGAGATCCTAATAATAGAGAAGGAGTGGTTAGGAGACGTTTCCAGAATCAGGAAGTCATGGTGTGTACGTGCCATGTACTAAAAGAAGACAGAAGAAGGCTTGGAGTAACAGGCTTTGCAGATTGCTCTACTGAGCAAAATCAGGCTCATGTCAAAAAGCAGATGGAAGATGTTATTTTTTTGATTCACACCTACAGTTTGAAGTGGCCTCAAAGTATCAACATGAAGTTGAGAGAGAAATACAGCATATAGGAAAGAATTAGGGATGTGGCCATTAGTCTGCAGAACTGAATAAAGAGCAAGAGGACTGATGCCACACAAGCATTTGGCGTAGAAACATGAACCTGCAAGACAGAGAGGTAGGCAGGTAGCTAGGTAGATGGAATCTAAAACTGAAAAAGCCTTGAAATAATATTTGGATCAGGCTGGAGGAATGGCACACCAGTTAAAGTGATTGCCTAGTAAGCACAAAGCCCTGAGTTCAGTCCCCCAGAGTCACATAAACTGGGCATGGTGGTGCATGTCTGTAATCCCAGCCCTCGGGAAGCTGAAGCAGGAGGATTGCCATGATTCCAAGGCCAGCCTGGGCTACATGGTGAGTTCAGGACCAGCCTGGGCTACAGAGTGAGACCCTGTCTTAAAAAATGAAACAATATTTGAGTCTTTCAAGTGTCTGCTCAAAAATACTTTTATTTGCTAATGCTAGTGTACATATAAATATGAAAAGAATAAGATACACTAAAATTGTTTGCCTGGGTTTAATTTGTCATAATATTTGAAGTGAAACTGATGCAATAGACATTTTGAAAACACTAAATTTAATGTATGAGGTGTCCCAAAAGTCCCCATATAGAGGAAGAAATTAAGAAGCTTTTGGAATACCCTGTGACTAACAACTGTCCTGTTTCCTAGTTTTTTCCCAGTGGTATTTCTTTTCACTCTGACTTTTTTTTTTCCTCTGTGAAGCAGCACATCTATGGCTCTTTCAGTTCTTAGGTCATTGAAGTCTTCTTGTAGATCTGATGGCAAGAAGTGCCCCTCATCTAGAATTGCTAGGCTTTGGTGACTCCCCTGGAGAATGGAGTGGATGCTCGTGCTTCTTGGAAAGAAAGATATAACTTGAAGACCAAGAAGAGGAGATGGCTGGTACTACTTACATCTCACCAAACTCAGGTTCCTCCAGTGCCCCTGGTGCAGCCATCACTCTCACCCTCCCTGCCAGTTGCGCTTGGCAGTGTGAATGCATCACTGCATGTGGCATGTGCCTAGAAGGCTTTGCACACCACATCTCCTGCATACAGTCAAGGGCTGTTGCCTTTGGCTAGAATGACTCTGAGTGGCTCCACTGGAAGTCCTGGAGCAGAAATGGCAGAATCACAAGCTGGAAGAAGCATGGGATCTAAAGTCTAAATCGGGGAAGTCACCTCTAGCTGAGAACATTTGCATTGCACTTTACATAGAAAATAAAACATTTTTGTATTTAAGCACTGTATCTGGAAAGGTAGATTGAAAATAGAAACCAGTACTCACTTGTTAATATGTGGTATGTAACTTTTAAATTTCTTCTACTATTATTTGGATTTATATATTCCTCTCAGAATTGACATATAGGCTGCTCTTGGTCCAATTACTTGAGTATCTTTTTATTTAGAATTTCTACACCAAATTTGGCATAAAAATGTAGAATATTTTAAAATACTTTCCAATTATCGTCAAAGGTTGCCCTAGAAAGCTTGTGCCAGTTTTGTAATCACAAAAGAAATGAATAAGTGTTTCAATTTTCCTAAACTAGTTCTCTTTTCTCTGATTTCTGATGAAAAACCTTGAACTTAGTTTTTCTTGTTGTTGTAATATAATGCATTATCAGCTTCTGGTCTATGAATTCTATTTTTTTGTGTTCCATCATACAGATTTCAGTTCTTGAATTATTGTGGCTTTTCGTATGGCTCTTCCTTGTTTCCATTCCCCAAATTCCTGATTTCTAGCCATGAACTTCATAATCACTTTGTTAAATTCTCTAAAGAGTTCCATGGGGATTTTGCATGAGATACATTCATTTAATAGATATTTTCAGGAAATCTAATGTGCTATATTTGTAATAGCAGAAAAATATGTGTACCTATGTTTTGTGAATCTACTTCCTCAACATGGGACTTTTAAATATGATCCTATACTATTGTGATTTAAGTCAAAACATTTTATCATTTTTATGGCAAGTATGACAGGAATGCATGAAATTTAAACTTATGGGCTAAACATGTGCTTTAAAAATTCTTCTTGGGTTCATTTTCTGGGCAAGGGATTTCCATATCTTCTAAAGGCTAATACCAATGACTAATAATACATGACAGAATCATCTATTCTACTGGTAAACTGATTAATATTTCACGATACTTTACAAGACTTAATAGTCTCATCGTATCTTTACTAGTCAAATCTGAGTACAATGGTCTAGCTATTGGTGCCACAATTTAAGGCAGGCTTTGGAAAAACCAACTTGTTTAGCAAAAGAAGATGGAGGTTGTGAAAATTCTGGGAACTGTGCCAAAAGTGAAATAGCTTGAAAAAACTGGGAACATTTAACACAAAGAAGGGAGATCTTAATATAATAGATAAGATACTTGAACAGTTTCCCCATGCAAGGAGGAGACTTTTCAAGCCTGTAGTATACGACAAAACTAGGACCAACAAGTTAACAGCTACAATGGTAGAAATTGTGGCACTAAGGAAATGAAATCTTGTAACTCCTAGAAAATGTGTAAAAGTGAACAGGGTTATTTTCTAAGGGACTGATCTCTGGCTTTTGCTGATCAGGCCATCTGTGCAGGGTAGGAGATCCTGTAACTGGGCTGGAGCCTGTCCCTGATGACCTGCAGGTCCCCTCCAGCTGTGATGCTTTCATTAGGGTGTTACACAGTAAAGGTGGTCCCTATGGTTAAAGAGCTGCATTTTAGCCGTCTCAGCAGTCCGTGTAAGTGCCAATTATGATTTTATCCTTCTATCAGTTCTTTGCTAGAAAATAATTTTGTTTGTGCAGAACAACTCCCTATTCCCTGCACCTGCAGTTGAAAATTTGCATTGCACAATCCAGAGATTTCTCCTTGTATTCAAATGGTCATTCCAACAGCATCACAATTTCTTTTGCTACAATTTATTACACTGAAAAAATTCCATGTAGCGATCATGTAAATGTAATCATGGGCTCTTTGCCCACCAGATAGAATAGCTTTAAACTTTGAAAAGTCTCAAATAAAATTATCAGGAAAAACAAACAGCTCTTTATACCTTGAAACATTATAGTTTATTTATAATTGCATGCTAATACATATAGCTTATTTTAAAAGCAATGTATCATGGAGCCACTTCTTCCATATTCCAAGTCTTGAATTTAAAAATGAATCTAATCCAAGAAACAATGCATTATACAGGGATATTATAACTACTGTAGCGTTGTGTTAATGTCTTAATTTGGAGCAGAAACAAAATGACGATCTGTAGAAATTGGCCTTATCAGAATTGACGTGAGTCGTTGTCAGTGGCAGTCCCCTTCGCCAAAAACTAACCCTCGATAACTGTGCCGTGCTATGCAGCTCAGGATTCATCAAAAGCAGCTCTGTGCTAATTTGACTTTTTTCACACCCACGAAAAAATCATTACTATTCTTTCAGGACTTTCTTTTACACCAGGGATTCTTTTTAAACCATTCTCTTGAGTTTCGACAGGTCTGTTCACCAGGGTTGTGACACATTCTATCGTGTACTGTCACTTATTTGGCTCACTTGAAAAAAGTGGCTGAGTGCCTGGTATTGTTTCCTTTGATGACTGGACAGAAAGTTTCGAATTGCCTTTCTTCTGATGTCTCTCTGCCCTTTTCCCATACTCCTTGCACCTTGACCTACCTCTCGGGTCTTCATTCTCTCTTCCCATTTTTGACTACATTATCTGTTGCCTTTTCCTCTAAGAATGGAATGATGTAAATAGGCTCATTTTAAGGCACGGGCCATTTTTAACACTGACCCTTTCTCTAGAAGTTGATTTTGGTAGTGATACTTGCCTCTCTTTGCTATAAACTGGATTTTACTTGTCCCTCAGCCAGCCCTCCCTTGCGTCTGCACTTTACATTGGTACCTGACCTTCCAAAGATCTATGCACCCTTCTCTTCTGGCCCTTTGCCAGTTTAGTTTGGCCAGAAGTGCAGTCTTGCCCTGATAAGAATTGTTTTATGTATATAACTCATGGCCACCTAAAATATCTTATATCTTATGTTGATCATATTTTATATCTGTAGATGCATTGCACCTATTGCTCCATGAAATCAGTTATATTTTACCGTCAGAAAATAGCTTTTGTTTCCTAATTAGCTTCTACTCTCTGAGGCCTTCTCCTGCCTGTCTCTTGCTGCTCTTTGTTATCATTGCTGAATCCTCTAGCATCCTGTGACGAGTCTTCAGACCAACAGCTCCCTGCTCAACAGGTTTCATTTTATCATTTATAAATAGCTTTGAAACCCCGTGCACTAAACTTGGTATTTTTATTTTTTGAAAGTAGTTAAATTTTAAATAAAACTGATTGCAAAATTAATTGAATTTATTTTTTAAAGAGAAGAATACACATTACCAATGTGAGGCTGTGGGGAGAAAGGAACCCTCCTGCACTGTTGGTGGGAATGTAACTTCACACAACCACTCTGGAAAGCAGTATGGAGAGCTCTCAAAAGAATGGACATAAATATCCCCTTCTACCCAGCGACACCCCTCCTGGGAGTATTCCCAAAAGAGGTCAAAACAGCACATACCTGACATACATGTGTACCCATGTTCATAGCAGCACAACTAACAATAGCTAAAATATGGAAGTCACCAAAATATCCATCAACAGACCAGTGGATACACAAACTATGGTATTTGTACACAATGGAATACTATTCACCTATAAAGTCCAACAGCATGGAGGCTTTTACATGCAAATGGAAGAAGCTTGAGAACATCATGCTTAGTGAAGTGAGTCAGAAGCAGAAATTGAAACATCGAATGGTCTCTCTGATGTGAGAGACCCAGATCACAACTATCTCATGAAACTTACACTTGGTATTTCTGAGGGAGGTCCATTCTTACTCCTACACTGAAGAATAGTGACACGTTTATTGTGAAAGGGACAAGAAGTGTATGAATTAAGTTGTGAGGAAAGAGGCTGGAAAAGTAAGCTAGAGACATATTACAAGTCAACTTTTACGGCCAAACACAGGAATTTGGGTTTCATACATAAGAAATGAGTGAGGTACCTATCTGGCCCCTTACTTGTAAGGGCCCGCACCTCACTCAACTCACTCTTGAGGTGTTCACCTTCATGTCTAATTACTTTTTGAGCCTACATTTTCATGATTATATACAATTGAATTCTGGTACAATTTGGAGGGTTCAAATTTTTCTAAAAAGTGTTTTAAAATATTTTTGAATGTATAGATGAAAAAATTTGTGATGTAATCTCTTAAAATTTCTGAGATATTTTTTCATACTTAGAATTATATAATTTTAACTATTTAAATTCATAAAATTGTACCTCTTTTTTGATGAGGTGAGAATGTGACTCATTGCAGTAGAGTTTTCAAAGAACCCCCTACTTTTTTATAACCTTTTATTACTCTTCCTACTGTTATAATTTCTGCCTCACTTGTTTTCATTAATTCTTTCTGTACTTTAAACCACATTTTTTTGTGAACTTTCATTTCTGTTTGGTCTTTAAGGGTTCGCTTTAAAGAAGGAGACAGAAACAGTGACTCTTGGTTTACCGCGTCCACAGAGTCTCTCCTCAGTTCTCAGGATAAGATAATGTCATGGGGTCAATTCAGTTAGTTATAGGTTAAAATTAATGGCATGTTGTGGACCATAATTTTTTCATTTGTGTTTCTAATTTGTCTAGAAAGATCTGCCTAGGTGTTAGACAAAGCACAGTGTATAATGCTTTGTTTTCTCCCTGACACTCTTGTCAGAAGGGGCAGGGATCCAAAGAGGGCTTTCGTATCACAAAGAGTCATGTGACAACAGAACGTTTACGGCTTACTGACTTCCTGTCTGTAAGATTTACTGGTAAGAATGACTCTACCTTACTTCCTGCTGTTTTAACATCTTCATCTTGCTAAGAGGCAGAGATTTTTTTAAAAAAATCTTAAAATACTTCTTTGCTGTCAAGGTCCTTTGTTAAAAACTGATGAAGTGCTTATTTTTATTTTCCTTAAAATTTAGCTTTTGGTCTCATAAGCCTAGAGGAAAAGCAAACAGAAATTAGAATTTTTCCCTTCACAACTCCATTTAAAGCACCAAAATCATAATTTAGATATTATACATGTCCCTCTATATTCGTATATATTATTGACTAGTTTTAAAGGTTTTTATTATTTTTTCATTCAAACATAGTTGCAAGTTAGTGTCCCCGCCGTCACACCAAGAATTGTGCCATTGTTTCTTCAGTGTTCTGTATATAGTAGTACTCATACTGCATTTTTGATCAAATAAGTTTAAAGTATTTTAAAATGACACTTCATTACCTCCAATGGAGATCTCCCATGTTGGGAATAGCAATCACAAAATTAATAAATGATATTAAAAGATTTCCCTAATTCTAAAAGTTACAGGGAAAATACTAGACGGTATTGCATGATGATTAATTGCTTCTGTCCAATGTGTACAGTACATGGCTGTACATATGTGTGTGTGTGAGGGGAGTGGAAGTAGAAAGCCTAGTAAGTCGAATTCTTGAAATAGCTCTTTCCATGAGATGTGTGCTGCCTCAAATGACGAAATCGAATTTACATTAGAGCCTCTAGTTTTGGACTCTTAAAGTATGATAATAAAAGGTAAAATGAGGTTTCTAAGTTCACGGGCAGGCAAAGCAGACAGAGCTATAGATGGCATGCACAAAATTATTTAAGTAAAAAGAAGAAATAAAAAGAAAGAGTGAACATTATTCTATAGGGGAGCATAAGGCTGTATTAAATCCAGCAAAGTTCTTCAACCCTATCAAATTCAGTTTTTATCAGAACCTACATAGAATGTTCCCAGGCTCCTATCCCTTAATTCTTCTGTCAAGATCACAAACAAGTTGAAGTCAAAAAGTATCATTCAGTTAGATAATCCTATTTCCCACGTCTTCCCCTATATGAGGCAATCTCAAGCCTTTATTGGTAGCATCTCTTTTATCATCAAATTAGCCTTAATGAATAAATAATAAAGTAAATAATAAAGTAGATATTAGCCTAACATTGGGCAGAAAAGGAAAGTATGGAATGCAAACGCAAACGTAATGCTCACTAGCACATAGCTCATGTCTTGTGCTGATTTGGGGCAAGATTTGTTCTGTTTCTTTTCTTAAGATTTATTTTCTATTGAGTTAGTAGGAACAACTAGGACAAGACTAAAGAGCAAGCCAAAGCCAAAGCCAACGTCCTCTAGCAAGGGAGTTTATAGTCAAAGTTCTCTATTTGTTTATTTTCTCAAAAGCTTAGAGCCAATGCTTCTGTTGGAACAAGATAAATCTCTGATGCAGGTTAGTGCAAACGGGCACATCAGAGGAAGCAGACTCCCACGCTGTTTTTTTTTTTTTTTTTTTCCTGGTTGAACATCTGTTCTTGTCTTAGAATCAGAACAGCTAATATCACAGGAAGTAGAGGCTATTTCCTCGACCGGCGCGTTGTCCAATACCACATCCTGAGGTGCTGAGAAGAGAAAGCACAGCTGGGAAGGTACCTGCACCGACTGTTTGGAGTCTGTTTCCACGATTTTGTGATTCAAAGTAGGAAATTGTGGATACAAAAGCTGTATGCAGATTTGACATTTTAAAAAGTTTCTTTAGAAAAAACATCTCAGAATCAGAAATCATACTTTCTAAGGGATATAAATTAAAACTTGCTTTGTAAAAAGACATGAAGCAAAACTTTCTTTCTTTCTTTCAGACAAGGTCCTGATCTGTCACCCAGGCTGGTCTCACTCTGGATCCCAGGCTGGCCTCCTCAGAGCAATCCTCCTGCTTCAGCCTCCCAAGTGCTGGGATTAAAGGCATGCACCACCACACTGGGTTTATGTGATGCTAGGGAATGAACTCAGGTAATTAGTGCTTGACTTAGCAATCGCTTTAGCTGGTGAGCCATCCCCCAGCCCTTGTTCTACTTTTCACATTGTAGGTATTTATCAAATTTTGTCCAAACAGGACTTTATCTTGACAATTTACAATATTTTGCTTCTCTAAAAGAGTAATGCTTGCTTACCTCAAGGTGGTTGGTTTTGGGACCTTCAGTGAACACCAAAAATCCAGGAATTGTTCTTTTATTGTATTATTTTTATTATTGTATTTAAAAATATTTTAGATCCACACACAGATAAAAAAATCCATAGATGTAGAATATGTAAATATGAAAGACCTACTTTATTAGTTCTCATGTTGTTAGTTGATAAGCTTCTGCATAAATTGAATATCTTAGAGTCATCGTTGACACCTCTCTCTGACATTTGCATTTTGATCTTTATCATTATAAAAAGTTTCCTCTCAGTTTGTTCTTATTGGTGTAGTCATTTTTCTTCCTTCAGTCTTGGGTTCTATCATTAACCAAAGTTTCTGAAAGTCATACTCCCTAAACTTTGTGGCTCAAAATCTTTCAGGGACAGCTCCTTAATACATGGATTCACAATTTTGTTTTTCAAGATTCTTCAAATTTGGTACTAATCAACATTTTAGTGATACCTTCTATAGTTTCTTGACATACCATCAATGCTGGAGCAAAATGAGAACATGAGCCATCTAACAAAGGTTTCCCAAAGATCTATCTGTCCAGTTATGCCAGGTACGCCCTCTGCTCCAAACCAGTAACACCTCTGATCTTCCTCCAATATTCCCAGACAATTCATGCATTCCCCTGTCTTTGTGTTTGGTTTGGCGGTACTGAGACTTCAACTCAGGACCCAGCGCAGGCTTGGAAAGCACTCTAACGCTGAGCCACATCCCCAGCCACCACGGACTTCTTGCAATGATCTCTCTTTCTTTTATATACTTGAATTGCAAGTCATTTCTCAAAATCTAACTTGCTCTCCTAGGGAACCTTTTATATTAGATAAGCCAGGTGGTAACTTTGGGTCATCTCTACATTAAGTGTGCTCATCAACAAACATGCTGTCCCATAGCAATGGGTTTACTCCTCTCTTCTCTCTGATTGGCAAGTTATTTAAGGGCAACAAGGAATTCTTTTCATCTTTATGCATTTATAGTAGAGTTTCTGGAATACAGATGGTTCTCAAAAGTTCGTGTTGACTGCCTGAGTATGTCTTAACCCTGAAAAATATGCATTTTTTCTTTTCTGGGACATTTTTGAAACCACGGCTTCTTCCTAAAGTGTCCGTCGAGTCTTCTTTTTGCCCTCTGCATTTAATAGTTAACAGTATGAAGATAGGTGTGCTTTGGTTTTAATGGCCATTAATTAGAAAGCCACAATCCACACTAGTTTGAGTTTTATCCTCTCAAATCAGTCTATGTATAATTTTATCATTGTGCTGAATATCTGAGACCGTAATTCTTCCTGTGTATCATAATTCTAGCTGCTTGACTGATGACTGCATTAAGAGGGACTCTTTTTTAAATATTTAGGTAATTTAATACTTAGTGCCTTGCATATGAGTGGTACTCAGTAATTACTATGAAACATAACCTGCCGATTTTATTAATTTTCCATTAATTTGACATTTCACTGCCCAGAACAGCAATGTGATGCTGACACCATGAGAGATTGTATTGCATGCCTTATTTTTTTAAAGTTATATAAGCTCTAAAGGCTGTACTATTTAAATATTTAAATCTTAACTGGTGTTTCTCTCATTTAACTATCCTTCTAAGTCAATTTGACATCAATGAAATGCTTGCATATTATATATTTTCATTTTAAAGTAGTCTTTTAGATGGAATTGTATTACCAGTAGTAGCCTTCTGAAAATTTGAGCAAGTGTTCTTAATTAATTTCTTTCCATTTATGAATATTACAGATTTTGTTATTTTTGAAAGAATCCATATAGCTCATGCATGGCTTTTATTTTTCTTCCAGATACCCCTTGACTTTTTTTGCACTGACATCAGTCTTATTGTCCCATTAATTAATGCAAATGTCACTCACTTTCCAATGGGAGAAATAAAAATCAGTGATTTATATTTATTAGCTTAACCTTTATGATCTCATATTTATTTGAGCCCGATTTGCAATATTAGAATCTCATAGCATGGTAGAAGTGGACTAAGAAATTTTATCTCTTACTCAAGAGTTTTACATGTTTGTATACATATCTTAAAGTTCTTGTTATGGATACTAATCTACTCTGGAAAGTTAATTTGATAAACTTACTGAGTTTTATGTTTGAAATGTTTTTCTAAATTCTCACAAAATTTTAAAAGTAGATATTTGTCAAATGTCTTCCACCAGGTATGAAGCACAATATTAACCATCACATTATATCTTTTACAAGTTCTTCTTTGTTTTTGTCCCCTATAGGACACACCAATCCCTGGCATATTAAATAGTTCATTTCTTTGCTTGTTGTCCACGTAAATGGTTGTGAACAGCCATAGGAGGCCAATTTGTCTTTGATTTTTGCATTCTTACATTATAGAATCAAAATGACACTTGATATGGAATTGCTCCAGGACAAGTATTTGGTAATTATTTCTCTTAGTCTTTTCAACACAAAAGTCTTGACTCCATGTCTATGTATTGAATGCCCCCTGCTGTTTTTCTTCCATCCATGAATTGAATTTTTAACATTATCTTCCTCATTTTCTTGCCCTTCTAGGTGTGTTAAATTTGAGACCCACTGTTTTCTGCTTGATTTTTAAAATGTTATAATGAATACAATCTTTAAAAAGTTCCAGTACATACATATTTTCACTAACTTTATTCTATATCATAAACATGACTCAAGAAAGTTCATTTTCACTCAAAAATGAATAAAAAGAAAGACAAAGGCAAAAATAACCAACCAACTAACAAAAAATCCAGTGGGTTGCATATTGAATATGCCAGCAAGTTGAGTGTGTATTACTAATTTTAAAAGGATATGAAACTGAGAAAAGAAATTGATGCTTCTGATAAGATTCAGTTAATCTATCAGTCAAAATTATTCTCCATTTCAGAACTGAACTGATATAAGTAAAGCAAATAAATAGAACGAAATCCAGTCGAGCAGCAGTTTCTCCTCAAGACATGTAACCCCGCTGGACAGAACATCGCACTCACTGTGTTGCTGGGGACTACGATCGTTTTTGGCTGGCCATATTCTGTATCTTATTCACGATATGTCTTTTTCCTTTGCCAGTGATGGTTTAGGACTGGTTATGTTTCATTTAATTATGTGACATAAAATGAAATCTTGGTTCTTACATTACAGTTTATAAAATAGGATAGACTTCTCCAGGTAATCTATATCACTGCCCATGTACTTCAAATTTTAACTTTTAAGTTCTTGATCACTTTAAATGACATCACTCAAAGTTATAGAATGAGCGTCTTGACATAATCCTTCATTTTTAAAGAAACATAAGTGTCCAGAATCTAATCAAAATGGCTTCCTTGCAAACAACTTGAAAGTTAGCCTCGTAAGATTCAGTAAGATTACAACAGACCATTGATAAACCGTTGATGCTTCCTGAGAACAGCAGAGACAACCAGAGTCAGGCAAATTCATATGCACACCCAGAGGTAACTGATCTTCCGGGGTGTGAGCATGGGAAATTGAGGGCTCTAATTCGTTTCTCTGCCAATTTCTTGCTATGTTTCTTCATTCAAGCCAGAATTGCATTGCTAAAGATTCCACTGCAGCAAATGAAAAGATGAATGGAATTTAGTTCTTTTTTTTGTGAACTCCAAGAGGAAAGAAAAAAGGACACAGTAAAGCTTTTATTGATCCAGCTCCAAATCCAGTGTGTCTAACTAGGAAATTGTTCGTCCAGATGAAAGCCAAGAAAGCATCTCAGCCTGGATGTGGCTGAGACAGCAAAATCAGTTCTAAACACAACTCTGTTCAGAAAATGGTAAGGAGAAAAAAGAGCCTGCACAATTTCATAAATGATATTAACAGTAAGTGTCACATAGCTTATGCCCTATGTCCCTTTATAGTACATCAAATATCAATTGTGTTATTTTGCTCTGAAAATTAAAATGACTTTTTTCTTCACCAATTAAAAAATGAATACTATCTTACTGACACAGTAGTTCTCCTACAAAACTTATTTTTAATATGACAACTATTCATGCCAGAGATGTACCCTAGCTTTTCAAAGACAAGATGACATTTTGCTTCCTGTTAATCATATTTTTGTCTTACTCTTGAGCTTCAGTTGTTCTTGTACATAGGTAAGAGTGAGTTTCCATATGACTTGTTATTGGCTAACATTTGCTTACTGATAATTTTTTAAAAAATGAAAAAGCAACGTTGAAATGAATCTCTATAATTAATTCTGAAGTGGATTTAAAAATGTCTGCACAATGTGATGAAAGAAATGTGTTAATAAGTGCATACTTAACAGATTCCTTGAACTATGGGTACGACTTTGTCAGTGATTGTCCAACTTTCATCACAAAAAGGATGTTAGCTTGACACACGTGAAACATAACTCCTTTCCATCAAACACCACTTCATTATTCACATTTTAAAGATTAGATTTTCTAATCGTTAATCAATATAAGCCTCTAAAAGATATTTATCTAATGATGACCTCTTTATTTAAAATTCTTACTGAAAATGTCATTTTACATAGCTTATATTTTATAAAAAACATATCACATTTTCCCATAAGCTTCACTGGATTTTTATTAGGGAATGGGTGACCACAAGAAGCCGTATTTTTCTTTCCATATCTTATGGTATCAATGTGCATGTATTACCACATTTTGCACAAGTAATTGCTTGATGATGATTTGTTTACTTTTGAAAGAACATGTTTTATAGATGTAGGTACCTTATTGATTTAATAAAGACCGACTTGCTAGATTTTGAAGTGTTGCACCAAAATATCACAATAGTTGAAGCAATTGAAATACAAACATTTCATTCTGTGTTTATTGTTCGCTTCACTCAAAATATATTAAACAACAGATTATTTCGCCAGCTACTTAGCTTAATCTTCTCTCATAATTTTTGATTTTCACATTAAAAATAAGAAAAACAAAATACTTTATTTCATGTTTTTCTAGTGAATGTATTCCTTATTCTCCAAAATTGATGAGTTATATTATTTTTAAATGATATTGCATCTATAACTAACTACATAGTTAATGTTAACCACTGGTCCTTATGTCATGATTATCTTTCTTTTTAATTCATTATCTTTGATATCTTTGGTGCATTCTCTAGTAGATTACTCTTTAACGTCTGTTAAAGAACATATTCAAGATGAAATGTTCGAAGTTATGGTCTAAAAAATAGAAAAGTATATTGAAGTCTTGCTAATATTAAAATAAGAGTATAGATGATATGAAATAAAGGTACAATAAGATTTAATATCTTAACATTTTGAAATGAAATGAAATAATTATATACGAACTGAAACATGGTTAAAAATGGGGAAAAAATAAAAGACAAAAGAAAAAAATGACAAAGTTCACGATATTTAAGCTGATTTTCTTACACTAATGAGCATTCGTGTGGAGACGCCTTTGTTTTTAATTCAAATACTCTTTTGTTAATCTTAAAGTACACTAGAAACTTTAATTTTTTAATGTGCTGACAAACAATATGCTTCAGAGTTTCATAAGATCATCTTCAGTCACCCCCTCATCTGTGCACTCGTGCGCGGTTCGGCTGCAACACATTCTGTTTATGTCGGTCTGTCTGTACGTGTGAGTGTGGAGATTTGGTTGAAATATTACTCGTCATCAGGTAGTTCTAGTAAATTGAAAATGGCCAGACTTGTCATGTTTTCCCCTCATATGTCTTGTGCTTTTCTGACTGAATGTTTTATATCATTTTTCCAAAATCACAAATTTATAAACTAAAAAAGATAATGATTTGGCATCAAGTACTTCATGTAAGTAGCATAAAATCCAAAATTCTTGCCGGGGCAGCGGAAGCGGCGTGGTGGCGGCGTGCTTGACTAGCTTGCCGGGAGAGCTGGTTTGAGTCTCGGCCCTGAGAAAATGTTAATGTTCCAACCATTCCTTCTTTCCTTTCTTCTATATTTTTCACATACTAAAAACAATCTTTTTTTAGAGGGAGAGTAATAAGATCTATCAGATAAAGCTCATATCCAGTCAGTTATTTGGTAAAATGTGTGGAAATCATCTGGGAAGAAGAATTTGGGGTGAGGGATAGAAACATATTTGTTCGGTGCCACATGGTTACTCAGCCCTTGGGAATAAGTATCATCTAAGGCTTCAAGCTCTCTTCCCTTCACACCTGTTTTCTCAATGAACAGATCCATATTGAAATTATTGGATTTGGGAAATCAAATTATTACTAGTCTGCTGATTAAATTGCTCATCCATCTGCCAGCTTACTGTAATTTTTATTTTAGCCTTAGCTTCATCGTACTAGAAATTATAAAATATTCTCATTAAAATGAGCCAATGATTGTATAACATTTTTTAGAGGAAAGTGAATATTAGAATCAGATTTTTTTACCTTAAATGCAATACAGAATATAAAATGCAATGTAATTGGAATTGAAGCACATTTTTAGTAATTGTGGTGCCTGATAATGCCTCCAAATGTCTGTATTTTAATTCTTTTGGATAACCTCTTGATTAAGATTGAATAATTTTAATGTGTTAAGTGCACGATTAAAGTTGCTTTTTTATCATATAGAGTTTTAAAAAATTACTTTAAGTATTCCCAGTGTCACAGAACAATTGTAGTTGTCACCTTAAAAATCAGAATCTGCTCTATAAATCTTTTATATTAAATTGTGAAAATTGATAAGATTGAAATAAAGAAGATCTGTTAAAGTTGTATTAGAATATTTTCCTTTTTTGCTTACTATATCATTATTAAAATTAAGAAAAAGACAGTCAGCCTTATTGTACAGTCAATCTTTCTTCTTTCTCCTTATTAGGAAGTGGATGAAAATTTGAGAATTTTTTCAAGTTTTCAAGTTTTCAATTTTTTCAAGCAAATGTTCTTTGCTTTCTAAAATTTTTTTATTTTTTGGTGTAAAAACTTTTAGGTAACATAATTTAATTTTTTTTTGTAAATACATGAATTCGAAATTCTGTAACACATTGGAACCGTGGCGTTTGGGGAATTAGTGAGCGTCTGTGTCCACCCTTTTTTCAGAGGTTCACCCCTTCCCTAGCTGACCTTGAGGAAATGTTCTTTGACTGCCGTATATTTCTATGCAGTCCCACATAGATGCTGCGGAAGGCGCGGCTCCCCTTCAAAGCAGCTGCCATCATGGTGCTGCTGCACACACGTGACACAAGCGCCCTTAACTACAATTTCGTGCTTTATCTTTTTTCGGAGTTTACCCATTCTTCGCTTGTTCTTCGTCTCCCAGGACATATGTTCTAGATGCGGAGACTTAAAGGGCAGACTATTTCAGTAAGACGAAGGCCCATCCTTGCAGGGCTGGCCAAGGCTGTCAATTGTCTCTCTGTCCACATGTTCAGGACTCTTCATAGGTCCTTGAATGTACATAGCTCAGAGCAAATATATTTTGTTAGGGTCCTGTGTACTTGTACAGGTTTTAGTTATTTAAAGTATATTATCTCATGTGAGTACCGTGACACGTCAATGAAGCTTTCAGTAAAAATAATCTTGGTAACAGAGAGATCAGCCCTTTAGCACTTCTCTGGGAAATGTTGCCGGAGAGGTAGCAGCTACGAGGGGACCACTGCGGAGGTCCAGATGGCTGTATGAACTCTGTGCTAGGTTGCTAAAGCAGTTGGTACTTAGATGCACTGAGAAGTGTGGAGAGAGGCCACAAAAGAATAATAAAGTCAATTTAGGAAATGGTGAACTATTCAAGTCCCCTGCAACACGAATTAGGGGTCAGGAAGTGGTGACAGGAAGTGAGCACAAGGCATTGAAGGGACACGAGTCAGATTTTTAGACTCTGATGGGCGGGACTAAGAAATCGTAAGCTCTTATTTAATAAAAGGTGGAAAAATTTGAGGTACAGTTTTACAATTTTGACTAAGTGGTTTAAATAAATTACATTTTGTTGTGTGTCTGGCTTCACAATGTTTAGAACATTTTTTTCTTATTTTTATTGCAAACTCTCATATTTATTGGAGGTAGAAAAGAAGGGCAGCAAAGGTGAAAATGGGTTGGGTAACCAGTCAGCTTGGGTATGTTTTTACAAATATATGTGTGAATATATATTACATATATTCTTATTATATTATATGTAATATGTATATTTTTTCTTTGAGACAGTGTCTCACTATGTAGCCCAGGCTGAACTTGGACTCACGGCCATCCTCCTACCTCAGCTGTACACACACACACACACACACACACACACACACACACACACACTGCATCAAAATTACAATCTCTCCCCTTCCTATTTTTGCACACAACGGAGTGCTACTTTTCCATAAAGACAGATAGATTTGAAACTTTCTTAGGAAAATGGTTGTAACTTGAGACGTTCATACCTAGTGAAGTGAGTCAAACAAGAAAGGTGGCATGGTTTCTCTAATATGAGAAACACAGATACAGGCATTTTATAGAACAAAATGGATGTGACAATGGGAGTTGGGGGGGATGGAGAGGGCATGGGAGGGCCAAAAACAGAACAGTTTTAAAGGAAAAAATGCATTCTAATCTTGTTAAACACAATTATCTCGCAAAATCCTTAATGCAGTTTATATGTAAATTTTTAGGCGATTATTTGGATTTGTTAAGTGGAAGAGTCTTCTGAAAGGTGTGAAGTGGTGTTTTTGATCTTATTGTAGTTTGATAAGATATAAGTAAGTAAGTAGGTAGAGAAGCAGAGAAAAACTTAATAATAGATGGACAAATTAAAACAAATACAAACAAATACACACCCATGACCCGCACACACAATCAACACATAGCACCTAACCACACAGGCATTCCCCCACTCAAACATTTACAGACATACAAATACACGTTTACACATACCCATACAAATACGTGTGCCTGAGAAACAGTAGGCAAAATGGTGGAGTTGTTATTGAAAACACACACATAGCTCACAATTCTATCAAGATAACATCAGAAGGGTAGACAAATAACAGATGGAAAAGGATTTGAAAGAACAAACTGAAGAATAAAGAGTTTAGTTTCCGTGAAGGAGAGACTATCCTAAGAAGATTATCGCACTGTAGGCAGATTTCCCAAACTCATGTCGTGCATTGCCAAACACGCTTCCTATATTATCTGTACTAGGATTTAAGTCTGAGAATGAGCACCCTGTAATATTTAACAAAGTTTAATATATTTATTTTTTAAAATTCAAATGTTCTGTTTTAAAGAAAATGAAAAATACAGAAAAACAGAAAAAAATCCAGGATCACAACTCCAAACTAAACAATACTCACATTCTGGAGTGTTTTATTTTAATTTTTAAATCTGTAGAACAGATGCTTTGGATAATCTTGTTGGCGCAGCATTCTCTGAGGTGGATGGCTTTACCAGTTTTTCCTTCTGGGTCTCAGAACTAATAATTAGTGGTAGCTCATGGGCTTCATCTGATCTGGCTAGCCACATGGGACACATAGGAAGGGTGCTGGGGATGAATGATTTGCTGAGGATGATATAACCAACATTGCAAATGTATTGTCAGTTTCAACAAAAATGCATACAATCAATTCCATAGTCATACATGAAATACAAAATATTTTATGTCTCATAGTTTTCTAAGAATTGTGGAAAGCTCCTGTGTGGGTGAACTCTGGGTACAGCAGGGACACAGTGGGTTGCTGGGGAGAACACCTGGTGGGTTGCGAGCGTGTGATCAACAGGGTGAGGCTGCTGGGGAATTTCCCTTCATCCTTTGCGTGTGGAGGACATCTTGACTTAACTTCCAGTCCTGAAAAACATTCTGCTGGCAATATAATTCTGGGCTGATGTTCAACTTAGAAAATGTAACATTTCTTTTTCACAGCTGTCATTTGTAATAGAGAAACACCTCATTTATTTCTAATAACAAATTTGCTGATATGTTAATTTTTTTCCACTGTAGATATGGTTTTGTTTCTCAATTATTGCTTTCAAGATTTTTTTTTTTGGGGGGGTTCTTGACAGAAGTTTGAATGTGGCGTATTTTGTGTAACTTCTTTGGACTTATTCTATTGTGGCTCACTTACTGTCTTGAACTGGGTTCTGCTGAAAGGTAGAGTGGTAAGTAGAGGTCACGTTTCTGTACACCTTTTAATTCTTTGTTTATACCAATAGTAAATTGTATCTTATCATGTTGTAAGTGTTAAATAAGTAACCAACTATTTTCCTGAAGGTCTTCTATGAAGGTAGCATTTCCTTTCAAAGTGACAGTTTCCAAAACAGCTTAAGCTGAATTTATTTCTTTGTATTTCTTTCACAAGGTAAATAGTTCCAGCCCTAGTATGGAAGTGCACCATCTCCCAAGACTGCTCTGAAGAGTAGCCAAAGAAGAACTGCCTGGCTACATGGATTAAAAAAAAAAAATTAAAGCCAAACTACGTATATTCAAATGCAGATTCTGGCAAATTGGAATGTCAGGTTAGTATGATAAATTACCAGTAGGACTCTGGAAAATTATTAGGTGATAGCGGTAAACATAGTAGGCATGATTTTCAATAGTCACAACAAAGTATGATTTGTGTAACATATTTGTGTAATAAGTAATACAAGGATAATGTAAACAGGAGAATAATGTTGCTTAAGTATTTAAAGATACCATATATGATAAAATATAGCCAAATTGTAATTCCATGAAAGTGTAGATGAATTCCAACATTGAAACTATATGACTTGTTCTATGAACTTTGAGGCTGTCCTTCTCACGTCTGTTTTGACAGTATTTTTAGTTTGTTATATAGAAACAATTATGAAAAAAGTAAACTAAGTGGACATCCAAATGTTCAGAGAATCATAATTTTTAGGTGGAGAAACTAGTTGTCCAAGAAAATATTTCCAAGCAGTACATTCTGCCGTGGTAGTCTAAGCATTTGTATCATTTAATGCAAATTTGGAGACTCCTAGGTTCATGGAGCCTCTTCCAACTCTTCCAGTTCCTTAAGCTCCTGCTGTGCTCAATAGCCTTGTTTTCCATTTCTACTTGGAACTGTTTCTTGAAAAATGCAGCTTGTGCAGACCAGAGAAGCGTGCCTGAAAAACTGGAAAATCTAAAATATTTGCCTAGATCAGTAACATTAGTTTTCTTTACAATGGAGGAAATGTAAACAATTAAATGGAGTAACTGAGACACGTGTAAGTAAAAAATACAGTGATACTAGTCTTGAGTCTCAATTTATTATGATCCTCAGTTTCCAGAACAAATTAATTTGTCTTACCATGTTGCTGCTGAAAATTTTACTGTTCTTCCTCACTTGATAGTGGATGACCTTCTGTTTTTAATCTTTGTGAATTTTTAAGTGTGAGGTATGTGTATATATATATATATATATATATATATATATATATATATATATATATTTACTCCAATGTTGTATAGCTAATATGTATATTGTGGTTTGACTCTGGAATGTCCCCTAAAAGTCTCATGTATTTAAATGTTATGGATTGTCTATGAAACCATGTGCTGCTGGTAGATTTGGGGCCTAGTCTGGAGGGATGGATTACAGGTGTGTAAATTCGATTGTTGGCATGTAAATTGGATTATTGGTGTGTAGTGGGGGTTTACCACATCTTCCATGCCTGAATCCACGAGGGGCTGATCACTGGGAGGAGACTTGGAAGGATATATAAGCTGCTTCCTGCCTTCCTTGGAGGACTAGGACTAGTTTCAACTAGTCTCAACTTCCCTTCCTGTTTGTGATGTTATGAGCAACTGCCTCCACCTTTGCCTCTGCCATGTACTTCGATTGCTGCTGGCCACCCCTGAATGGACTGTGACCTTCTGAAACTGTGACCCAAAATAAATCTATCCTCCCTTAAATTTTTGGATGTTGTGTATTGAGTCACAGCAATGGAGAAGTAACTAAGACAATGTATTATAAGCATATACTAACACAAACTTTTTTCCTAAATAGAACTCTTAATAACATGTGCTTGAAATACGGAAGCAATACCCTTTTCTTAGGCTTATTTATCAGAGAAGTTTTCAATGAGAGCCCGGAATAATCTCTAGCATTTCTGAGAAGAAAAAAAGTGTTTGCTCTTTTTTTGGATAGTTTCCAGGTTTTGTTTGTGTGTCTTTTTTTCTTTGTTCATGTAATTTGTAAGCTAGAGCACCTAGGATAATCCTCTAATTTCACACCATTTTATTTTTTATTGTTCGTAGTTTTTTCCCTTACGATTTTCTGAACTGTGTTGCAGTTTGCTTTTGAAATTTTGGCTAACACAGTTTTAGTTTCCAAGAATGGTAATTGTTCTCTTTTAAGGAATTCAGCTCTCTCTTAACGGATTCAGTCTTTTTTATTTTTGCATCTCAGAAGAAAGTAACAACAGTGTTCTTTTTTGTTCTGTGACCAACAGCGTCTTCGTTTTAGGAGGACTCCTGTTATTATGCCTATTCTTACTCTTTTATCTTTGGACCTTTTCTTCACACACGTGGTGATCTTTATCTGTGCATATAAAATATAAAATTAGCTAATGGGGGTGGGCAGAGCTACAAGAAGCCTTCCAGTATGATTTGGTGACAAGGTATTTTTTTGTTTGTTTTTCAGCTTGGAGTGACCCTCTAGTGTGCACGTATATTGCTGCTTTCAATTTCTTCTGACAAGAGTCACTTAATTTTATACCTTGAAGACTGAATCTTTCCCATGAAGAATTCTGATAGCACTCTGGAGAAAGAGATTGCGCAACCCAATATTTGATATGCAAATTTTAAATAATGGTTCTACCTTGAGACCTTGGCCATGCCTTCATTTCTACATTGTTTGCTGTCTTCGCCTCAAGAGTGAAAGTCCTTTGCGTCGCCCACCCTCCAGCCCCTGCTCAGATGCAGTAGGTAGAAAGGAGTTACAAGCTCTGACTTTTCTGGAAGCTGATGTCAATCAGGCCCTTTTATGCCCTCCCTCGGCACTCGTGTTTCTTTGTTAACATTGCACCTGAGTCTAACTGTAACTCTTCCTAAATTTCTTCACTATTATTTGTATTTTTTCCCCAGAAGATGTGAGTGAAACTTCTATTTTTCTTAAAACTGACTACTTAGATTTTTTTCTGTAGTCATCAAATTGGTTGTAACCTTTTGTCAGCTGTTGACCCTTGCATTCATTTTATCCTTGTTAGCTTGAGTATTCAAAAACCATTTTCATGTTGGTGAAAATTCAGGAGTGTGAAGTACTAAGAAAATTCAGCACAACATCCAGCCAGGTTGGATTAAGAACACAGAAGATTGTGATGTTTCCTACCTGCAGGCTTTTCCTGGGTCCCCTTTTTTTTCTGGACTCAACATCCCTATGAAATAAAGTTAAACATTATGTCAGTCAACACACTGCAAAATAATCCAAGCAGTCATTCAAATTGAAAAATGACTACTTAGGAAATGAATGAGTCCTCCTGACTGTTCTGAAATAGCACTTGGTGTAATTAATTAATGGAAATGAAGTGCTGTGATAGGGAGGGTCTTGAATACATATTTGTGGTCCAAAGCCAGCTCAGGGCAATTCACATTTTAAATAATGAAATGATGAATTTTCTTTGCTTTTTTTCCTGTTTTTTTCTTCTTTTTCCTTTTCTAAACTTTGCATCTTGATTGAAGCAAAGACATCTGTCCTTTCCCAGATAGCAAGAACTTCGGTTGCTGTGGCAACGTATTGACTGGGGGACTTAAAATAAAGGTGGCTCATTTCCAAATCATTTCTTTCTTTTCCCCCTTTCCTTCACAAAAAAGGCACACACTGGCAAGAAAGCGCGACTGGAGTCTTTATAATCAATAAACCTGTTGTTTGGGGGAAGGATTACATCCCAAAACTTGAATGTTAAGCAGATGAGAAAATGTATGTTTGGCTTTCCTATGAAAGCCTAAACTATCTCATATTTAACCCATTTTCCTTCCTTCCCTCTTTCTTTTATTCTTTCCTCTCTTCCTTCCTTCCTCTTTATTTTTTTAAAACTGGGATGGCAGGGACCTGGATGAGTATAGAAAGAAGAGGAAGAAAAGGCGATGAAAGAAACTCTTCAAAAGCCTTCGCTAAAGCAGAGCCCGGTTGCTAGGGATTGAACGGATTGTTATTTGTAGTGGACACAAAGTTATTCCAAAATCCACTCAGCCTTAGAAGCAAACAAGTTCTAAATTTTTGAGAGAGACATGGATTGAATCTTCCAACATACAAAAATAATCTTTTGACACATTGGGATGCACAGATGTTTGTGTTTTAACTCCCATAAAATGCTTTTGAGAGGGGAAAGGAGTTAATTTTCTTTAAGTAAGGACATTCAATTCATATTTTAAAAAATAATGAATTTTATAGAGTTTATTTCTAAAAACTCACTTTTTATGAGCTTGTAGTCAATTTGGGTCCACCAACAACAAACTGGCCAGACAGAAAAGTGTGTGATTCTGTTTTAGTTTTATTTATCGACCCTCTTCCAAATCTAGATCCTTATACTCTGTTTCTTTTTCTTTTGTTTTTCTGTAATGTATACAAAGTAAATAATATTTAATAGATGAAGCAGAAATTTGAGCTCATTTTAATACAAATTGTTTAATTAATTATACAGATCACACTCTCAGTGACCTGCTTCTTCTGAAAAGGCCACACTTCCAAATGACAGCACTTTGAGTAGGGGATAGATTAGACCTGAACCACAAAAAGAATATTGTAGTTTCCTCTTCATATTTTGGTAATAACACGAAATGTCTTCAGGGAAAGAAGTTTGAAAGTATTCCTTATTACCTTATTAATTTTTTTGGAAGTGTTCTTTTGAGTGTTGGTTTCATTTCTTTCTTAAATGTTTAGTGAAAGTCACCAACTCAGTCATGTTGGAGTTTTCCTTATGAGATAATTTAGAATTGTGAATTTAAATTTTCAAATAAATACAAATAATCAGAAAGTTTCCTTTTGCCTCAATATAACTATGTTGTTACTGGAATTATCTATTGTGTCGGTTTTCAAAAACACTGAGGTAAAGTCATTTGTAACATATTATTTATACTTTTATTATTTATATAATAGGTATTTGCACTGACCTTTACTTATTGATATAATTTTTGCCTCTCTTTTCAATAAATTTAGCTTGTGTTTCACCAATGTTTTTGTCACACAAAAAACTTAATGAACTTTACTTTTGCCTATTCTTATATTGCTTGCCTGTTCTTTATTCCCCTGACTTCTTTTTCATTTGTTTATTTTTTCTCATTTTTATTAGTGTATATGCATGAAACACAGAGCTTGAGTATTTCATGCACATATATGTTGTGTCCCTCCTTGGTCCTTCAACGTCTTCCCTCACGTCCCACACCATACGACTTTGGAGACAGGGTCTCCCATCCGTAGCCCAAGCAGCCCAGGCTCTGCCTCAGCCTCCCAGGTGCTGGGATTTTAAACGTGCACCGCCACGCCCGATTTAAGTGGTGCTGGGGAATCGAACTGCGGTACTTAGTGCTTGACTTAGTGCTTGCTAGGGAAGCGTTTTAACCACTGAGCCATTCCCTCAGCTCTTTCATTTGGTTTTTGTAAAATGCTTGTATTCTGGGTTTCTCACATTGGAGAAATTGTGTGATATTTAAAACCTTTTGAGTCTGACTCACTTCACTCAGAATGACGATCTCAAGTTGTCTCCATTTACCTAAAAAAGCCTCAAACTTATTTGCTTTTATGAAAAAATGTAGTACTCCACTCTATTCATACACCGTAATTTTTTAATCCGTTGGTTTGTTGATGGATATTTTGTACCCTTGGTTGTTGCTAGTTGTGCTGTTAAAAACATGGATATATGTGTATCTTTATTATATCCCACTGTTTTCTGAGCTAGCCTTTAATTTTTTTCCCTCATTTTATTTATATGTATAAGCGCAAAATTTAAGGTTTACCATGAAGTTGAGCATTTTGTGCACCTACGTATCTTGTCAAGTGACAAGGACTTTCTCACTCTCCTTTTGTGGCTCCCCCTACCCACCCCGCCCTCCCTCCCCACCCGACCACCCTGGTTCACTTTGTTTTTGTTTTAAGTTCCATAAGAGTTGTGATCTGGGACTCTCATATCAGAGAGACCATTCGATGTTTCACCTTCTGCTTCTGATTTAATTCACTAAGCCTGATGTTCTCAAGTTTCTTCCATTTGCCTGTAAAAGCCTCCAAGCTATTGGACTTTATAGATGCATAATATTCCATTGTGTATAAATACCACAGTTTGAATTTTTATACTTTCTTAGAAGTTCATTTTTTCTATATTTCTGTATTCTTAACTTGTATGAAGAAATTTTATTATTAATCAAAGATTAAAATAAGAAAAAAGGTTTTTATTGCCTGATAGATGGCTAAGAAAATATCAAGAAAAAACAAGGAAAATTTCAAAAATTAAAACATTAAAATATACAGTTTTTGCAAATATATATTTTATCTTCAATTTAGAAAAACATGATAGGAATAAAGAAATTATTAATTATTACTATCACTTTGTAGAAGATTTTGGAAACAAAAATAAAAATTTGCAAGTGTAAGACAATATACTAAATATAAGAAAGTCAATCACCAAATACAAATATAGCTATTTCCAAAAACATATAACTTACAAATACTAAAAGGGACAAAACAAAAGGCCTATTTTCTTGAAAATGCTGAAGAAAATCTTTTAAAAATTTAACATTCATTCGCATGATTACTACTACCATTAGTAGCAAAAACTCTTAGTTTATGCTCAGAACACAAGATGCGTTCTTTTGCAATATAAATGTACACAAGATTCTCAAATTCAGTGTAACCATTATGCGTCACATATACATGCTAATAAATATAGGAAAAATGTTGTATTCTTATGATACATAAGTTTTAAGTTATAAAATCTACAGCAGAAATGGAAGATGTTAGGAGCTTCTACTTAAAAATGAAGAACATAACAAAGATTCTTGTTGCTGCTTTCTTAGAACGTGTCCTGACAGTGCAGTTACAAAAGAAGGCAATTGTGAAAGAATACCAAAAGTGAAAATATATATGTACACATTTCCGTTTGTAAAGCTAATGCTAATAATAGGTAACAATGCTACCGTTTCTGTTTTCTAAACAGGAGAGCACAGGGAAAAGCAGTGCAGCAAAGGAGAAGAAGGAAGGCCTTGCCGTGCCGGGCTGGGTGCTGCTGCCCCGGCTGCTGTAAGGAGACCTGGAGGTACCTCAAGGGACAGGACTCAGGTGGGCATCCTGGGAACAAAATCCCAAGTAGAAGTCAGTAGAAGGGAAAGTGAGGAGGGATTTCTCTAATTCCTTCAGAAACCAAGTTCCACATTGGTCCCTGCTCGTGTGCGCATATCCTTTCCAAACTCCCTTTCACTTGGAGGGATACATAATCCGGTGACAAGGAGGTTACTTTCCAGCCAGGTGGCATGGAGACAGAGCTATATCCTTTCTATTTGGGAGTAAATGAGCGATTTGCCAGTGAAGACGTGCCTATCAGTGGAGAAGAAAGATACAGTAAAGAGAATTAGAGGAAGTCTGTAACCACTTTATTGTTTGGTTATTGTACATATAAAAACTTCAGTTTTTCAATTAGCAAACTCATCAGAATAATTAATTTCAGAAATCAAATTAATGTGGTCACAACACTTCAAACAGAAAAAATATTGAAAAACTCAACAACAGAGCAAGACTGTCTCAAAAAAAGAAACAAAAAAATCATAGTAAGATTACAATATAGCAATAATAATTAACATGAAAAAATTAATTCCATAGATCTAATTCTATAAATTGTTTTTGAAGTTAAATCTAACGTAAAAATACAAAATAATGAATTAGTATAATTATTAGAAACAAAGATTTTAAATCTTACACGTTGTTGTGTACCTAGAAAATATCTTCTAAAAATATTTAAAAATTTATAGAAATCAAGCAGAAGGTATATTTAAAGTTTATAGGAAATTCAAATATCATTGCAGAATGTACAATAAACGCATTCAAACTACTACTTGCCTTGCTGTAAAAGCATAATAGCATAGGGCAATGTTTCCAACTGGGAGGAAAAAATATAATTTAAACTATCTCGGTAAGGGCCTACACACAGACTAAGATGCTGTTTAAAATATGGAGTAATATTATGACCAGGGCATAGGACAAAAGTAATTATCTTCAAAAAGTCCAAACTTTTTGTCACCAAGAATGCTGCTAAGACAAAAATTGTTGCTTTAAATATCACCAAAGCTTGAGGACTTTGTGTTAAATAAGTAAGAAAGTCACAGAAGGACCAAATACCGAATGGTTTCGCTTACACACGGAAGGTCCGAAGCCAGGCCATGGCGTGCAGTACCTTAGGTGCATTAAAAGCATGTTGAGTTGACTTGGTTTTTAACCGGTACTCTCATTTTAGATTGAGGAGTGCGTGTCCTTTATCAATCTAATTATAATAATTCAAATTGCATTTACATGTTAACTTTCAAGTAAAATTCATGTATTTTGCCCAATGTAGATTACACGCTATGTTTAGTGAATTATGTAATTTTAAAACGAGAATCAGTAGATTGGTATCTTTCTTAAAAAAAAAAAGGTTTCTTGCTACGTTGTTACCCCGTGGATGCTACCCTCCTGGAGCAAACTATCATCACAGCAAGGTACTGTATTTCGTTAGGATTCAAGTCTTTATTTTGTCAATGCTATTTTTCATAAAATAAACCTACTTAAAGATGTTTGGTCTTTTTAGCTAAGTGGTATATTAAGAACATATAATTACATTATTATAAGTTCATGGCACTTCAAAGGTACTTTTGAGTTGAATACATTTTATTCTGTCTAAATCAATCACCTTTGAGGTGATTTTAGCAATTTTGTTTTTTTCTTATTTATGTCTTCATTATAGCATTTTGAAAATGGTAATAACCAAATCAAAATCAATTATAATTTCAAGCATAAATTATATGAGTGTATAATTATGAAATAAGTTTACTCTTCAATTTCAGACATTTTGACACGAATAGAGGCTTCTAAATCTTTCAATGCGTCTGCTGTTTTAGGAATCTTATTGTGGCCAAATTTCTAAGATTGCATATTTAAGTTTTCTTTTTAATATTTTGTTCCCTTTCTCCTCTGTAGTTGTATTCTGAATTAATGTTCTAATTCAAATTTATAAATCTTATCGTGAAAAGAAGTGAGTTTAAAAAATTCATTGAATTTTTTATTAATAGTTTCTCCACTTATGGGGATATTTGATAGTGTCTGGAGACACTGTTAGCTGTTATTACAACTGAAGGACAAGGAGAGAGATGATACTGATACGACAGTAATAATGCGTGAAACAACACTCCATACTGAAGCACAATCTGGTCAGATAGTCAGTGCTGTTGTTGAGAATCCTATCCTATGTAGTGGTCTTGTCATCAGTGTTGCTTTGGTTCCATGATTTGCAAAATGAAGAGGTAGCCAGGCCCAGCAGCATTGATCCTCCCAGAACTCTGAGTGGCTGAGGTAGGAGGGTCACAAACTCAAGACCTGCTTTGGCAACTTGGGGCCTCATTGGAAAATTAACAAATGAGCTGGGGATGTAGCTCAGCATGAAGGCCTGGATTCCATTCTCCATATTAAATAAAAGGGGGAAACTTAATCTTTGTATCATGAGTGGCACAGTAAAGAAAGATGTGAAATTCAAAAATCAAGGAAGGGCTAGACAATTGATAGCTGACATAACAAAGGTAAAGTCTTTTGGTTCCAATCAGTTAGAATGAAAATCTTCAGATACATTTTCAAACAATATCTTGGCTGTCTCATTACAAATAAAAGCTAAGTACACTTGTTTTCTATTTTAATCATATGACCTGTGAAATGTAGAAGAATGAACGCTATCTGTAATACTATCTAAGTAAAGGGAGGTTTTCCTTATGTAGACAGGGAGGGAAGACTGCGTGAAGAAAAGATTGAATGATATTTAGTGATATTCAAAATCAAGGTAGGCTTGAGGATAATATTGTTGATAAACTTTCCACAGACAGGGACAGCAGGAGAATACAGGTTACTTGGAAATCGTCCTTAACGTCGCTCTGGATGAGAGTCTGAGATAAAAGAGGTCTCAGGATTTCTCAGTTCAGTACACGACATAAAGATAGAGAAAATAAATTACTTGGATTGCTTGCCTTGTACGTGACAACAGCCTTTAAAAATTAGCCAGGATTTATAATTGAAATAGTCAGAACCGAGTGGCAGATGAGAGGAAGTAGTGGCAAAGTGAGCAAGTGCCCCCGGATGAAACAGATCCGAAATATGACTGAATAGTAGATTGTGAGTCAACATAAGAAAGACCCAACACAAAATCATCTTGGTTAATGCACTTCTTGCATAGCTGGGCTACATAATCATTACACCACTGAGAGATATGAAGCAGCTTGAGGATGCTTGGGCCCCCAAGCATTTTGGATATTGTTTCAAGCCAACGATATCTTTATGGGCTGAAAGAATGTGCTATTGGACAGAATTTTCACTAAATCATTGAAGAAGTTAAGTATTTGTCTCTTGCCAGATTCATTTAAGCCTTTGATAATCGGTGATGCCGACTGGGACATCCAATCTTAGAAATTGGCATAGAGATGAAGAAGAAAAGGATCAGGGAGAATTCCAGTATGAGGAACTCAGAGTTGACACGTCATTCTTAGAAAAGAACGGGGAGCGTGTTGGAATTATAAAAATCCCAGCCATATATCACACCTAGTACTCTTTTCTGAGTCAGTTACTAACACACGGCATACCTCTGAGGAGTCTCTCTTACGGAAGAATGTTGGGCTGAATGAATCTTCATGCAACGATCAATGGATGAACTCAACCTTGATAGAACAAAAAGTGGAGAATGGTGTGGAAGGGACTTTGCAAAACAAACTAGACATTGTTCTGACACTTTTTGCATGGTATCCCATGAATATCCCATAAAGTGTTTTGCTTAGGACATTTCACTAATGGTAAATTGAAAATCACAAGGTAGCATTTTTCTATGTCTGTCTTATCTTCAGTTAAAGAAACTCCCAACTTTGGGAAAATGTGGCAAGACCACTAATATTCACAGTTTATTATCCACCTTTAATATGCTTTTGATAAACCTGTTCATCTTTTCTCCACGTAACCAGACCTTCCACTCACGTAGAATACTGCTAAGACTACTTGCTCCTTGGGCAGTATGTGATTGGGGGTGGGGTGGGTGGGAGGGATATCTGTGGAGTTTGGTTAATGCTTTTCTTTCTTTCAGAGACATCACATTCCTACCTCTGAGTTATCATGCGGTGTGTGGTTTATCACCTTTACAATCTTCATTTCAAATCAACATTCTACAAACTTCCACATGGACAGTAGGCAAAAATCATGGCTGTTTAAACAAACTTGAACATGAAATGCACTTAATTTTCTGTTTAAATATTTATTCCAAAGCAACTTAATCATATAAGAGTGTTTCATTAGTCATTGAATAGTCATTTGGCAAACAAAAAAGTGAGAAAGCAGAAAATGTACAATATTCATAATAAATCAAATTACAGTCATAAAATATTACAAGATGTACCATCAGATTTTGGACTTCCAAAGGAAATATAATATCACAAAAAGATAACTACTAGTAGGGTGAATTGAAGGTTGGTACTCCATTTAATTATATTCTTTTGATAATATTTAATGTATCATATGGCTTTTGTAAATATACAATTACTTATTTACACCAGAGAGAAAGGAGAAATTATTTCAATAATTAAAAATAAAACTTCCAAGGCGAACAAGTAATGTGGAAGAGTTTTAAAAAACACTTACCTTTCAATCACGTTTTGAAAACTGGTAACATATAGTTGCTGCAGTAATACAATTATAGTGTTTTACAATTTTTATAGATTATTTTGGTCTTAAAATATATGTCCCATGTGCAAAGTCTTATACTGGATGTATTAGCTTCACGTTTTAGTGTGCTTCAATCTGCTGTAATGAAAGCCTCATTCTAAGTGTTAAGTAGCAAAAGTTTGTTTGAATTTTCCTCTCTGTTCTGGAGGCTAGAAGTTTGAAATCCAAACATCACCACTTCTGTATGTGATGGGGCCTCGCCACCTTGCTGTGGTCTTTTGTCATAACCTCATATGGGAGAAGGAGAGAGAGATCTCTTTGGAGTCTCTTTTATGATGACACTAATCACATCCACGTGGGTCCTGCCATCATGTACTAATCACCTTTCAGAGGCTCTGCCTTTTAATGCCGTCATCTCAAGGCTTAGCCTTTGAACATATGGGTTTTTGAGGGGCAAGGGAGAAAGAAGGGACAAAAATATTCAATCAACTGCTCTTTGGAATATTGTTTTTACCCTGTAAGGACAAAGTAGATAATGCCAAGTGTGAGGTGGGCTGAGATTCAGGAACTCTGAGGGGAGGATCAGGAAATGTCACGAAATGAAAGCACATGTGCTGGCCAAAGGTGGACCATTAACTCAATCCCTATTGATGGTTGCCATCTGCGAATAGAGAACAGAGTGAGAAGTTTTATATATATATATATATATATTATATTTTTTTTTGAGCAAGATCATGGTTACATATTTTAACAGAAATTTTTCATTTTAAGTTTAATCTAATTGAAAATATATGCAAATCTATTTTCGAGTAAGAGATAAGCACTTCTAATACACGAGCCTTTATATCATTGTTCAATTTGATAAAGATCATACATTATTTTTTCAATCCATAATGTTTGCTTCTCTGATTTAAATTAATCTCCCCCCACCCCCGCAAGCTAAACTTTTTGTGGGTGAAAAGTAGACCTCATTTTTTGGGGCTTAAACACTATAAGGTACCTATGTTTATTGTAAAATAATATTCAAATTACAAAATTTTGAATGTCTTGTAAAGTGTTATCAATAATGCTACACTAGAATTTCATAAATTTCTGAAAGTAATTAAACTTATGGAATCAATTGCATTATTGACTAAATGTCTACCAAATAAAGTTTTGAAAACATGAAGGATATCTACCGATTTCTTTAAATGTAGCTCTTGCAAAACCAAGTTCTACTAGAGCAAAATATTGAGTGACTTTTCACTGTAGTTTGCAAAAATCTGTAATCCTCTTCCCAATGTATGAAAATGGAAATGAGATAAGGATATAGCAAACTACTCAGCAAACCAAAGTAGGATCAAACCAAATGCTTAAGAGGATCAAATAAGTGGTTCATTTGTTTCAAAACCACACAATATAAAGTAGCTAATATAAAAAGACTTGGAATGTTTGTTGAGAATATGAAAAGAGAAACAAGTGTACTATTTGAAAAAAGATCTTTTTTTTTTCTTTAAAGAACTGGTTAGATCATTAGCATCACAACTTTACTGCTCGTGCTCAGATTACTGTCCCTCATCCTACCCTGAAGGAAGATGATGTATTTTCCCTAGAAAAAGTTTTACTCAGTGCTACAAACTCAAACAAGGGTAGACGTGAGAAAGCCTACGTGAAAATATGGGCTCATATCAATGTCTATGGTCTTAGTTACTTTTTTATCCCTGTGATTCAATACCATGCACGAATTAGGAAAGAAAATGTGTATTTAAGCTCACAGTTTCAGAAGGTCTGTTCGCAGGTGGGTGGCTGGGAAGTGGTGGAATCACTTGGCTGGCTTGGAGCTTGGTCCAGGGCAGAGGTGATGCTGGAGACAGAGCTTCTCACAGCAACACGGCAGGACAAAGCCAAGCCTGAGAGGCAGGGCAGAAGCAGCACGTGCCCTCCAGGTCATGCCCCAAGCATCTGCCCCTTCAAGCCATGCCCTACCCCCCCATACGACACTGTACCATAGGTACATGAAGCTTATGGGGGACACTCGAGATCTAACCCAAAACGTCCGTGTTTTTAAAATTCAGCCCTACACCTCCAGTTCCATACCTATGTCAAATCTGCTGGTTAGCTGGGCAGTACTATAGAATGGAATTAGAAGATACTTCTCTGATGAAACTTCAGAGAAAATAACTCTAAATTCTGATGTTCAGAAATTTCAAAAACTCAAATTAAATATTAACTCATCTCTTTGTAGCACAGTCACATTTTCCATGCTCCTGATAGTTGTACTGTGTTAGTAATTAATTTTTACCCATAAGTTCACAATTAACGTTCTCCAGGTATATAGAAAAAGGCCTTGCAACAAAGAAGGGGATGGATCCCCTGATACCTCCTGTCCATGGGCCATGCTGGAGAACGAGGGCTTTGTTGTGACAGAGACTATTTAAGTTTGCCATTTAACTGATAACCAACTGATAAAACTGCAAATTCTGGACAAAATATTTTCTAAACTATTCATAGGGATTGAGGAGTAGGCAAAAGTGAAAAGAAAAATTTATATTTGGGAGGAAAAATGACATGAATTGATTTCATTCAATTTTTTAAACAATGAAAGGTAAAAATGAGTCCAGTGATGCAAGTGGTATAACATTAGCACCAGTTTTTATTTTTAATTTTCCACTTTAATTCTTTAATATATTGTATCAGAATAGTGTTAGAAGTCCCGTGCTTTGGATAGTTAAGATTTGTTACAAACAAGGAAAAGCATAACAGAAGAAATATTTTAAACCAATAACAAATCATCAAAATTCTAATCTTATAGTTTTAAAATTTTTTCCATGTTTCCAGTATTCCTTTGGTTGCTGCCAGGCTAAAATTCTGTAGTACAAAGTGATAACTTACAGTTTTATGTTTTGAAAAATAGTTTTTGTTGTTTATGAATTTTTTTAAGGAAAGGCAGGTAGATTGCCCTGAAGTGGACTTAGGAAGTTACCTGGAATAAAGTATTGTAAGTAATAAATTCCACAGTTCAGTAAGAAAATTGTTTTGTTTGTCCATGTGCGTAAGTGATGCAGAAATGAATTTAATCCTATTGAATTGAGTAAACAGGTTGATTTCTGATTATAGACCAGAGTGATCCTACTCGCTTGATCTCTTGGGAGCTAGAGGATGAGGAACTTGATCAGATCTGGGGATCTGGGGATTGCTATGGTTTGGGTAGGGTTTGCATGTGTCCCCCAAAAGGTTCTCATGAGGCTGTTTTAAGAGTTGTTAGAACTTTTAAGAGATGGGGCTGACTGGAAAGGCCTAGCCTTGGAAGAATTAACGGAATTCTCCGGGGGACCTGACTCATTCGTGGGGGGGGGGGGGGGTGTTTTAAAGGAGCTATCATGGAAGTCACCAAAATACCCATCAACAGACCAGTGGATACACAAACTGTGGTACTTATACACAATGGAATACTACGCATCTGTAAGGTCCAACAGCGTGGAGGTTTTCACAGACAAATGGAAGAAACTTGAGAATATCATGCTTAGTGAAGTGAGTCAGAAGCAGAAGGTGAAACATCGGATGGTCTCTCTGATATGAGAGACCCAGATCACAACCATCTCATGGAACTTTAAATGAAAGACAAAGGGACAGAAGGGGATGGGGGGGTAGTGGTGAAGGGAGGGAAGGGAGAGTAGGGGGAGGGACAAAAGGAGAGCGGGAAAGCCCTTGTCACTTTGACAAGAAACGTATGTGCACAAAATGCTCAATTCCATTGTAAACCTTAAATTCTGCACTTGTACATATCAATAAAATGGGGAAAAATAAAGGAGCTATCGTGACACTTGGGTCACTCTCTGGCTTCCTGCCTTCGCATTGTGAGCACTCCTTCTTGTACACACTCTTACCACGGTGCTGCCATTTGCCATGAGTATTCACCAGAGCTGAGCCAAAGCCGGGGCTGTGTCCTTTGCCCTGTAACCTCTACAGCAAAAAGCTGAAGGAGCCTTTTTTTAAAATAAAGTATCCAGCCTTTGCAGTATGTCATTGATGACAGCAGGAAGTAGACCGTGTAGGAATTTCTGCCAAATGTTAAAATCCAATTTAGTAAGGTTATTAACTAAAACTGAATTTTATAAAGAATGGTATAGTTGGGCCTCAGGAGAAGGTTCCCCAACAAACTGAAGTTTGGCCAAGCAACGAACTATGTTAACATTTAATTAAAGTGACAGATTACCCTCTCTCTCTCTCTCTCTCTCTCTCTCTCTCTCTCTCTCTCTCTCATTCACCTTCCCCACCCTGTGGTCCTGGGGATTGAGCCCAAGACCTTTGCACCGAGCTACACCCTTCACTATTTTTATTTCTGATTTTGAGACAGGGTCTCACTAAGTTGGTAAGTAGCCTAGGGTGGACTTGAATACGAGATCGTTTTGCGTCAGCCTACTGGCGTGCTGGGATTACAGGGCCATACCACTGGGCCTGGCTGCCAGATTATTTTATATGACACATCTAATCACAAATGCCTATATGTTGCTTTCATACGCTATAATTACTTCTGGGGTAAGTCAGACTGATGACCATACCTGGGCATGAGCCAGGGGCCCAGCTCTTCATGGAGGACCTTGCGGCCCCTCTGTCCCTCTGTCACAGTTGGTACTGGGTCTGAGCAGAGTACTCTCTTTCCCCTTTTACCTGGGGTTTGCCCGGTTTTCATGAGACCCTCTTTCTTCTGATCTTGCAAACGTCTGACCTTTCTTTGCTAGTCCTTCCCTGGGACGTCTCCACCACTTCCTGCTTCCTGTATTTCCTTTACATTTTCCTTTCTTCATTTCTTTTCTCATTGCTCTTCACACGGAGATTCAGACGTTGTCCATCACTTCGGTCCATTTCCCAAAGTTACTGTTTGTAGAGTTACTCCTCAATTCCTACTTAGTTCAGTTGCTTTAATAAACACATATTATACCTCACCCCTTTGGGGCAGCCATTAATTGTGAGGATGGTTGAGTTTATTTATGTAAATGATGAATGTTTCACAGCCATGCTGTCTATCTAAGATTTGTATGTAAGGCTTGACCTCATTCAAATAATCTTCTTGGCAAGATGAAAAAGAATAAAATATCATAAATGTGCCCTCTCTCCTGTAATATATAAACCCACAAAAGATCATGCAATTAATCACAAAAAAAACTAAATATGGAGAAAAAGAATGAAACTTCAAACCAATGTTGCATTTAAATTATCAAAAACTCATAAAGAAAAATGAAGTTTATTTTCAAATGCCTAAAGTGTAGTGAGGAAAACTTTGCTACCTTTTATATTTTTCTGTGCAGTTTTACCTATCTATTACCTTAAAACTCAAATATCTTTGGATAAAATTTCATATACTTTCTTTTTATATAAAAATTCATCCTTAATTCTTATAATTCATAATGTTAGGCAAATGAGACAAAATCGTCTGTTGGTTTTGGCATCTTTTATACTTACGCAAAAAACACTAAAATGTTTTATTTATCTTTCTTCACTTAACTGAAACTGGTCCCTTAGATCACACTGAGAGGCCCACTTGTATATTTGTGTTAAAATTAGGACCATATTCTCAATTCGCTACACAATAAAGGGATTATACATGTAAAAGAACTGTATGCAATCAGGAAGAAATTTTAATTAATCACAAATAGAACTGGCCCAATGGAAATAATTTGACCCGACAGGTTGAGGTTTGATCAGCACAACACAGAGATTAAGAAGACTTTTGACCTGAACCTACTTAGTCGTAGTTGGTTCAGTCTGGAGCTTCAGAAAGCGAAAGCTAATGGGTTCAAACCGTACAATATCACCGTTTCCCATAATGCTGCCACCTCATCAAACAACCAGTGAGAAACTTGCTTGGTTTCGTAGGAACCATCCAGCAGCGTATGCATAGTTCTGGGCCACAACGAAGAAGGAGAGATTACGCCACAACTAACTATAATCTTTCTCTCGTGTTCTCTACGTGTAAAACACCGAGCCAGATCCTTTGAAGCACTAATTGACTGTCGGTATCAATTAGCGGCCTGATCTCTTTCTAGCCTAAGTTTATGTCTCCACAGTAACGGAACTGGCATTTAGAGAAAAATGAGGGTATTTGCTGGGAAGTATTTAAATATGTACAATATAAAAAGATAACTGAGATTTTTGAAAAATTCAGTTAGAAGGACAAGGACTAGTAATATGTACTCTTGAGGAGCAACTTTATATTAAAGAAGGAAAGTTTTACTAAAATGGAATTCTTTACGAAGGTAACAACATGAATAAATACATATGCTGATGACATGGAAAGAATATTAGTAGTGAAACAGAAAAGCCCACAAATAAATGTATTGAACGTGAATGACTCCAATTATATATATATATATATATATATATATATATATATATATATATATAATTTTGACATATGACAAATGGATTAACAAGCCCATAAAATATAGTAAAAGGCAAAATATATAGTGAGAAGAATGCACTTTGTTGTCAGAGAAACCAGAGTGTACTTCTTGATGGGATGACTTTAGGAAGCTCTATAGACTCACGAAGCCCCAGTTTTCTGAAGTGCTAAATTGGGATATTAATATTATCTCTGTGAATCTATTGAGGAAAATAAATAAACAACACCATGTGAAAAACTATGAACCATTCTTGATCCATTGTAGTTGTTCAATAAATACCCTACATATATTTTGCGATCCTTCATATTTCAGGGTTTAGAAATGAGAAAATCAAGTGTAGTATAGCTAATATCTAACATTGACAAGAAACAAAACAGCACTCATAAAAAATGGTAAATTTATGATGTATTATTTCAGAGGACTGAGCGACACATTGAAGTTATTATGGGTGAATTGAACTTCACATAAGCAAAAACTTTTCAAACAATTTGAATGGAATAAAATCTAAACCTGATTTAATTATGGGTAACCTGTCAGATTTGGTAGAGCTAAGATGATGCCTATGTTGAGATAAGACAGATTCAGATTTCATGGTCGCTAAAAGTATTTTATAATTATGATACTTATTAATTAAAACAAAAATCTAGAAATAGACTTTAGAGAATTATTATAGAATAAATGCCACAAATGAGAAAGATAACAACGACATAAGAGCAGAGAATGGCATACACAGAAGACCATAAGAGAACTGCCCGTGCATGGTGGCCCTTAGAATTTGTGTGGTCAAGTCCGTTGTTAGCCTGCTAGGCTTTCCTTCATATGCAACTTGCTTCTCTTCCCTCACAGCCCTTAGTATTTTCTTTTTGCTTTGTGTATCAATGAGGTTTATTACAACACGTCTAGGGAAGTTTCTATTTTGGTCATATCTAGTAAGTGTAGGGATATGCTTCCATCACCTGCAAGTTCATTTCATTTTCTACACAAGGGAAGTTTTCCTTTACAACTTCAGTGAATAGGTTTCTTAGTCTTCAGTGTAAATTTCCCTTTTTTCTTGTGTTCCTGCTGTTGTAGTTTGAATCTGGAGTGGTCCCCAAAGCCTCATCTTCCTTTGGATACTGTCTACTGTTGGGAGAGATGGCCTAGCTAGAGGGGTTGGAAGTTTGGGCATGACCTGGAGGGGTGTGTACTGGTTCCATCCTTCCTCCCAGACTTGTCTCTGTTCCACCGAGTCATGACAATCTCTGACTCTGGAGCACTGGCTCTGCTATTGCTCAAACTGTAGCCCTACCGTGCGATTCCACTTTTTTCTAGTTGCCTACCAGTGAATGCACTGTGACCTTCTGAAACTAACTAGTAAACTAAAATAAATCTATCCTCCCTAAAGTGGTGGATGTTGGGTACTGAGTCACAGTGATGAAAATGTAACAAAGACACCTATTATTCTGAGATTAAGTTTTTTGAGTCTTCTATAATCTGTTTTATTTCATTTCTTTCTTGACATTGAATTATTTGATGATTTCTAAAAGTCTGGACCAATTTTTTTTTTTTTTTTGTCTCAATCAGAAGTTCTCTCCTCATTTTGGATCATTCTGTTTCTTAAACTTTCCATGGAGGTCTTCATATCTTGATGCTTTTCCTTTATCTTTTCATATATTTGGATTTTTAAAAATGGATTTGCCATTCATTTTCTGTATTGACTTCTGTAGTTCTGCTAGATTTGTATTTGTTTCTTTCTTAAGGTCTTTGGTTTAATCTTTTTAAAACTATTTAAGTTTCTTGTACAGCTTTTTGTCTGAGTCTGTCTTGTGTTCTTCTAGTAGGTTAAATATTGTTTTTCCCGAAGTTTAGGAATATTAGATTTTCCTTTAGTTCTAGCTGCAAACCCTGGGGATTACAACGTTTGTCCTCTCCTACAGCTGCCAAATGGTATACAGCTAGGTTGGAGGGGAGGCATATGGCTCATCTTCCCTTTCTCTCTTTTAAAACTCCAGCTCCGTGGTTTTTGGAGTCATTACTGCCTGACTCCATAGAACCCTTGTGCCTTCCACACTGGAGAGAACAGGCCCTTTCTCCTGTTTGTTCAAGTTCCCAGTGACCCCAGATCCTTTGCTCTAAGGCATACTTGAAAATGCCTCACAGAGAATCTCTATTGCCCTCCAGTCTTTTGAGGAGGGTGGGAAACCCCCCACATCATTCTGGTTCTCCCCAGCTCCTAACTGACCACCTCTGTTTTCACGTCTTTTCTTTGGGTCTTGTTGTAGTCCCAAGCTGTGCTGTGCTCTGGCTGTTTATCTGATTGGTTGATTTATTTGGCAGCAGTCTTTCCTGGAGCTGTTATTCCATCGTTCTCTTGGCTCCTCCCAGAATATAACCTTTAAACCCTTTGTTCTGTCCTCCATTTTCTCCTGCACTACATAATTCTAAGGTTGCTTCTCTTGAGTTATTCACGAGCTGTTGCAAACAGTTTCTTTCTTTCCTTTTTGTTTTTTAGTTCTCACCGATTGTATGGTTCAGTTCATCAACCTTATTTTCAAATCTAATAGTCTATTCTCAAAATGCTCAATATGTGTTATGATTTTTCCTGTGAGTTTTTCATTACCTGGAGTTCAGCTTTCAGCCTGATTTTTTTACTGAAATGTTTTTTCTTTTCTTGCATTGGCTTATTTATCTCTTTCTTTATGTTTTCTTTATAACCTACCAGCTTTTTATTCATTAAGCTATTGTTTCTTTGATTATCTCCTATTTTAACTCCTTCAGAATCTCTCGCTTGTCTTGTTTAAGCTCTTGGGCCATTAAGTTTATTTCTTTTCCCATAGGTTCTGCTACTTCAGGGCTCATGATATCCGTTGCGGAGGAGTGGGGCGTTTTTGCAAATATTTTATTGCCTCATTTCCCTATTGTCCTATTGCTGTGGATTGTAGATCAAGTAGTACTGACACACTGTCTCTACTATGCAGATTATTCTTTAGACTATTTAACTTTGGGAGTTTCCTTCAGTTAGTTCTGATTTTAGAATTTATGTCTGCTTTTAGCTTATTCAGGTAGTAATTTTTGGGGGGGTCTTCTCAATGTACAGCTCTCTGCTGGCTACCTGATCTCACTTTTTCGGGAAGGAGGAACAGATTGCAGAACTGCATATGATCTACAGACAAAATATTTGTTGGCCTACATTGAAAATGAGGATCTCTGTCTATGTCATCACCCATATTTTGGATAAAGATTTACAGTTACATTACAATTTAATATTAACAAAGTATTGACAAAACTTATGATCAGTTTAATACTACAACTATTGTACACTTAATACAAGTAGGTGCAGTCTGCATGCTCAATGTATTTATCTAAATAAACCTGACACTGACTTACCTAAATGTTTTATTAAAATCAGTATTGCATCACTGTCACTAATAAAATAGACTCCTCTATTGCTTGCCTAAGCTAAACTGACTCACTAGAAGTCACCAATACGTACTAACCTCTACTCACTGTATCCTCTTTAACAGTGGGATGGATATTCATATCTATGTTTAAACTGAATATCCACAGCTATAGACTTATAACAAGGTATGGATTCATAGAACCATTCTCCTCTTTACACTATAAATGTTCCCTGTACTACAAATGTAGGGTTCTATACAGATTGCCTAGTAACATATTAGAAGAGTTTGTTAAAGATGACATCAAATTATTACTGACAATATAAAAAAACTATGTCTAGCTAGATAGTATACAATTATTGCTCTCTGCTTGTGCAGTCATATGACTGTGAGGGATCAATATTAACAATACTATTAACAAGGGCGATAGGAGTGGGGAGAGAGTGGAATGAGACTAAGGGTCAGCTTTGGGAGTATAGTAGAAAATAGAAGAGTATAGATAGGCAGGCAAAAAACATCTGGCAGGGACTGCAGCACCACAACTCCAGCAGACTGGCCTCTCTCGGCCAGGATGACTCAGCACTCCTTCCGGCCAAGGGGCCCAAGTGGACCTCTGGCTGCACCTGCGGGTAGCTGGTTGCCCAGGTTGGGGCTCAACTTGGAATCTAACTTGTGAATCAAAATTCTGATGTAAGATATTTTAAGATATTTTTTGTTTCACATTGTTTTCTTGCATCTTGAAATTACATTACAACAACTTGGTATGAGCAGTGTCACTATTGGGCACATATCCAAAGAACATGAAATCAAAGTGTCACTTATGTCATCGAACAGTCACCTAGAATCCCCTATACTTTGTAGTGCACAATAATCAAGAAATGAAAAAACCTAAATGTTCATCAATTAATGAATAGACAAAGAAATGGGATGTGTATATAGAATGAAGCCCTCTTCAGGCACAAAAAAGGAAATCCTGTCACTTGTGACAACATGAAAATGACTGGAGATCATTGTGTCAAATGAAATAGACCCAAAAGCATGGTAGATGGAGAATCTGAAAATAAATGGTTTCCAACAGTTTAAAGGAAAATAGTATTTCCTAAACGTTGGAAAGAGTGGGAGGAGGAGGAGGAGGACTGGAGAGGTTGGTCAGCGGCCCTCAGTTACAGTGAGATAGGAGCAAGAAACTCTGGTGACACCCTGGTGATGATAACAATTGAATATGCATGTGGAAAAGCTAAAAGTTTTTAAGTTTTCACTGTAAAAAGTGTCTGAAGCTGGGCCTGGTGATACAGGTCTGTAATCCCAGCATTCTGTGTGGCCAGGGCAGAAGGACTGCAAGTTCAAACCTAACCTGGAGAATGTAACAACTTAGTTTCTGCTTCAAAAGTACATAAGTAAATAAATACATAAATAAATGAACGGGCTGCTGTGTAACTCAGTGCAAAAGTCCTAGGTTCAATGCTCAATATGATAAAGAAAGGAAGAAAAGAAAAGCCATGCAGTATTCGAGAAGTTAAATGTACTGCATCATGTACATATGTACCAAAATATTCACGGCATTCCATCAATATATACACAATTTATGTTATTAGTATGTTAGAAATGAATACAAAAGTATTACAACTACAGAAAATCCTCCCTCGAGTCATTCAATATATGATAGCAATCTATTTAGATAATTAACTACTACTTGTCCAAAATCAAATCAACTGCCAAAAAAATAAAAAGAAATAAGGATATTGCCTAAAATAGTTATACTTTTCTCCCTAGAATGAATATTATTTTCATAGGTTGTGAATGATGACCCTGGCCTGGCAGGAAGAAGACTCATAGGATACAGTCAGAAAAAAGTAGGCAAAGATGGTGATTCCCAGTAGCCACTAAGTAGGCCTGTGGGCTTGTTTCTTGTTTGTGCAAGTCATGGAAGCAAAGCGACAGTGTCACTGACACGAGGTGAAGAACGCAGTCATCATCCATTTCCAGTTCTGAAAAAAATTCCTCAGCAGATAAAACAAGAACAATGAGAATTGTCTTCTAATCTCAAATTTCAAGTGAATTGCAGTTACACAAAGAGAATTTAGAAATGCGGTTCTGATTGATTTCATTTGAGTGACGGCTTGACTGCTTAAATTTCCAACCGGCAGCTGGTCCCAAGTCACGCAATGTTGTGCATGGGAAGGCGAAGGCTGAAGAGTTGTGTCAGCTCGGAGTATCAGGTCCATTTACGGGGCAGTGGGCAAGGGTGAAGGCGCATGACAGAGAGAGAGGCTGCAAAGATGCTCGCCCCGTGGCAATCAGAAGCCCAGTGAAGCAGGAGCCAGGCCAATGCCTGGGGAGTCAGACAAGGCTAGAGTTTTCCCAGGAAGAAGTTCTTCCTTTAATTACTTCAAGCTGCTAATTGGGCCCCAACACACACGGTGGTGGGTGCCCCGCCTTCAGTTCCTGGCCCACAAGTCAACAACACACACCCAAAATCTCTGCCACGGGAGCCCCACTTGCAACAAGTTGACATAATCTTTCCAAGTCAAACCCCAAGCATTTGCCCCTACCAGCCAGGCTCTGTCTGCCAATAATACCCAGGTCCAAATACATGAGGCTTTTGGGGGATACTCAAGACACAAACCATAGAAGCACGTAATGTTAATCTGACTCTACTTCCTCTGTTAATAAACATCAGTCACTTAAAGAAATTAATCTCAGGTAATTCAACAATTGCCAAAAAATTAATTTGTTGAAGTTTAAATGAAATCTTTGGATTTCATAGAATGCAGGGAGTCAATTACATCATTGCAGTTGATACATCCATTACTGGGCCCGATAGTGTTTCATGAGGCAAGTAGTATCACTGTGCTGTAAACAGTGTGAAACTCAGAGAGCAATTTAATTCAATTTCAACAGTTCTTGATGTCTAGAATAATACTTATTTTACTTTTATGCTATGCAATGTATAAAGAATATAAGGAATATAGACCTATAATTTTTTAAACAAAGGATGTGGTTAATCTTAATGGAAATTAATGCATTCCACTGTTTTACAAATTTTATGAAGAGTATTGTGATATAATTGAAGATTGGCTGACACACCATGTGATAAGGACCTAATATAAATATTTAAACAATTTAATAAAAATCTCAGGAGAATATTCTCTTTACAGAGCATTAGAAATCAAGTTCAATCCATATGCTTTTGTTGGCTGTATCCAATGTGTCAGTCTCTGGTATGTATTTCTACAATGCACAATTTCTGGTTAAAAAAAAGGTTAAAATTTAGACAATGCCATTTACCGAAACTCATTTTTTGAAGAAAAAAATTTATTAGTTAGAATAAGTATGCAATTTTTATCCCACATTTTTTGTTGGTGTATATATGTGATCTACGAGGTTACTTTAAAGCTTGAGTATTTTGTGCACCTATGTATAAAAACATCATTATAATTCAATATTCTCCCCACTTTTGGCCTTTCTGCCCCCTTCCACTTCCTCTCTGACTTCCAATATCCCACCAATTTTATTCAATAAATTGCCTGTATTCTGGATTTCTCATATAGAGAAATCATATGATATTTAATCTTCTGAATCTGATTCAATTCAACAAGGATGATGGTCTCAAGGTGTGTTCATTTACCTATAAAAGCCTCCAATCCACCTGTCTTTATGGAAGAATAGTATTCTATTGTGTACGAATACCAATTTTCCCCCTTTTATTGATATGTATAAGTGCAAAAGGAAAGTCCTTGTTACCAAATTATTTTTGTAACCATTGGCCTGTTGATGGATATTTCAACATCTTCTGTAATTTAGATATTGTTAGTTGTGCTGTTATACACATGGGTATATATGTATCTCTGGTATATGTTACTTTTAACTCTTTTGGAAAGATACCAAGAAGAGGTATCTCTGGATCAAGTGGAATATTTATTTTCAGCTTTGTTTTAAGAATCTCCAGACTGCTTTCTCTAATGCTTACAGTCCCACCAGCAATTGTCTAAGGGTTCCTGTTTCCTCGTTACCTCACCAGCATCTATTACTATTCGAGTTCTTGGTGTACGCCATTCTCACTGGGGTAAGAGGATATCTGATGTTTTGATTTCTATTTCTCTAATTAAAGATGTTGAATATTTTTTCATGTATTTGCTGGCCATTCGTACCTCTTCATCTGAGAATGTCTGTTTACTGCAGTTGCCATTTTTCCCCATTTTATTGATGTGTATATGTGTAAAATTCAAGGTTTACAATGGAGTTGAGCATTTTGTGCACATACGTATCTTGTCAAGGTGACAAAAGTTTTCCCACTCTCCTTTTGTCCCTCCCCCTACCCATCCCTCTTTGATTTTAAAGGTTTTATTTTTCTTTAATTCCTTACATAGTCCTTACATAGTTACTAGCTTCCTGTCTGAGGTGAAGGTGGTAAAAGATTTTCACCTTCTATTGGTTCTCTCTTCACTCTGGTTCTCTCTGTCTCTCTCTCTCTCTCTCTCTGTCTCTCTCTCTCTCTCTCTCTCTGCCTTCACTCTGCTAAGAGATTTCTTTCTTTTCTTTCTTTCTTTCTTTCTTTCTTTCTTTCTTTCTTTCTTTCTTTTCTTTCTTTTTTATTGCGAGGAAACTTTTAAATTTTATGTAATCCCATTTGTTGATTCTAGAACTATTTATTTTCCATCAGGTGTCCTATCAAAAAAGTCTTTGTCCACACCTCCAAATTCAAGTTTAACCTATTTTGTCCTCCAAAAGGTTTAGTGTTTCAGTTTTCATATCAAAGTCTTTGGATTCACTTTGACTTAATATTGATATGTGGTAATAGGTAAATATCTATAGTCATTCTTCTTCATTGTGGATAGCCAATTCCGCTAGCATTGTTTATTGAAGAGGATACCATTTTTTCTAAGGTATGGTTTTGGCCCTTCTATTAAAGTTCGGGTAGCCAAGTATACTTGAGTTTGTCTTTGCATTCTCAGTCTGTTCCAGTGGTCAACCTGTCTGTTTACCACTGGTGCTTTTTACTATACTTGATGTTTGGAATTATAATGCCACCTGATTTCGTCTTGTTACTCAGGATTGCTCTGGCTATTTTGGGTCTCCCTTGGTTCTATACATATTTTAGGATTAATTTTTCATGTTCTTTTTAAAAAAGTTGTTGCTATTTTGCTGGAAATTGTATGAAATTGCATTGAATCTATATATCAATTTTGGTAGTAGGTTTATTTTGACAAAATTCATTTTGCCTTCTTAGGAACAGGGTATGTCTTGACGTTTCCAATGTCTTAATTGGTTCCTTTTTTCTTTATTACGTAGTTTTCTTTGTAGAGATCCTTCACTTTTTTTGCTAGGTTCATTCATATGTATTTAATTTTTTGAGGAGATATTGAGAATGGGATTATTCTTGTATGCTTTTTCTCCATGAGTTCATTGTTAATGTGAAAGAATACTATTTTTTTTGTATTAAGTTTGTAACCTGCAATTTGGCTGAATTTGTTAATTAGTTTTAAGGGTTAGTTTATTAGTTTTAAGGGTTAGTTTATTAGTTTATGGCGGAGTTTTTGGGATCTTCTATGTAGAGAATCAAGTCATCTGCAAATAAACAGAGTTTGAGTTCTTTGTTTCTGATGCATATTCCCTTTATTTCACTGTCTTGCCTGATTGGCCTGGCTAGAGTTTTGAGGATAATATTGAATAATATTGGTGAAATTGAATAGCCTTGTCATGTTCCTGATTAAAGGGGAACTGCTTTTAATTTTCTGCATTTATTCTGACATTTGAAGTAAGTTTGGTACATATGGCTTATTCCAGTTTGAGGTAAGGTCCTTCCATATCTATTTTCCTCAGTTTTCATTTATTTATTTATTTTTTACCATGAATGGATGTCTGACTTTATGAAGGCCTTTTTGAATCCATTGAGGTTATCCTATGTTAATTGTTCATTTATTAATGCAGTGCATTACATCGATCAATTTACATATGTTAGGCCATACTTCATCCAGGAATGAAGCCAGCTTGATCATGGTGCATGATCTTCTTAATAATTTGCTAGACTTCTTTGTTTTTTTTTTTTTTTTTTGAGATTTTTTGTGTCTATATTCATTAAGCAGTTTGGTCTATAGTTTTTTTTTCCTGGTTAAGTTTTTTATCTGCTTTTTGAATCAGGATATTGCTAGTTTCCAAAAACGAGTTTCACAATCTTTCTTCTTTCAATTTCATGGAACAGTTTGAAAAGTATTGGTGTCAGCTCCTCTCTGAAGAAGTGGTAAAATTTTGCTGTGAATCCATCTGGTCCTGAACTTTTTGTGGAGAGTTTATTACTGCTTCAATTTCTGTTTTTTATGGGTCTGCTGAGGATTTTCGGTTCTTCTTGGTTCAGTGTTGGTGTTTTGTTTGTGTCTAAAAATTATCTGCTTGTTCTAAGTTCTCCAATTTGTTAGAGTATAAATTTTTGAAAGAGCTTTTTAAATTCTTACAATTCTCTGAATTTCAGCAGTGTCTGTTGTGATTTCAACCTTTTCTAATTATTTACTATGGGCTTTTAAATTTTTTGTTTTGTTTGTTCAGCTGGAGTTTTGTTGATTTTATTTAATCTTTTGAAAAACCAACTCTTTGATTTGTTGCTTTTTGTATTGTTTTTTAATTTCAACTTTATTGATTTCTATTCTGATCTTGATAATCTCTTTTATTTTACTACTTTTTGCTTTTTAATTTAGATTGTTCTTGATTCTTTATGACTTTGAGGTGCAACTTTAAGTTTTTTATTTGGGATTGCTCTGTTCTTTTTTCTGTAATGTGTGTATTTTTAGTGATTGATTTCCCTCTTGGGACTGCTTGAATTTGTTTCTCATATTCTGGTATGATGTACTACATGTGCTTCTCTTGTCATTTAATTCTAGAAGGCTTTTAATTCTTCGGTGACTTCTTCTGTGGTCCATTGTTTGTTCAGTAATAAGTTATTTAATCTCCATGTATTTGTGCACTTTTCATAAGTTCTTTTGCTGTTGATTTTCTGTTTTATTTTTCTATGATCTGAAAGTAAGCAAGGAATTATCTTGATTCCTTTGTAGTTATTTACATATGTCTTATGGCCTATAATGTGCTCTATTTTGGAAAATGACCCATGTGATGCTGAAGAAAAGTGTATTTTGTTGATGTTGAGTAGAACACTGTAAATATTTGCTAAACTTAATTTCTTTTCATAGCATGGTTTAACTTTAATATTACAGTATTGATTTCCTGTCAAGTTGAACTGTCTCTCTGTAATTGTGGTAGTGAAGCCACTGGTATAATTCTACTGGAATCTATTTAGCCTTAAAAGTCCAGTAACTTTTGTTTTGCCATATTGAGTGCCCCAATTTGGGAGCATATATATTAATAATTGTGACTTCTTATTTTGAATTGTTACCTTAACCAGTATATGGTGTCCATCATTGTCTCTCCTGATGGGTTTTGGTGTGAAATCTGCTATATCTGAGAATAGCTACCCCTACTTGTTTTGGGGGTCCAGTTGAATGAAGTATTGATTTTAATCCTTTTATTTTCATTCTATGTGTTTCTTTATGAGTGACATAGGTCTCTTGCAAGCAACAGATTCTTGGTTTTTGTTTTTGATCCAATCAGCCAGTCAATGTCTTTTAATAGGCAAGTTGAGGCCATGAACATTTAGCATTATTTTAGTGATATATTTGCTACCTTCTGTCATTATTATGATGTTTCATGTTGATTGTTTGATCTACACTGTTGTCAGATCATTCTTCTGTTTTATTGTTTCTTTTTCTCTGGGGTCATTGGTGTTATTGATCTCCCTATCTCTATCTAAGATTCCTTTAGGTATTTTTTTCAATCTTGGTCTAGCGGTCATGACTATCTTTAGGTCTTCCTTATGATGAAGAATTTTAACTTCTCCGTATATCTGAAAGACAGTTTTGTTCACGTAGCAGGCTGGGTTGGTATTTATGTTCTCTTGGCACTTAGATTATGTCACTCCTTGATTTCCCGGACTTTAGGGTGTGTGTTGAGAGGTCTGCTGTTATCCTGATAGGTTTGTCTTTGTAAGTTACTTTCTGTTTTTCTGTTAGAGCTTTTAATATTCTCTCTTTCAGTTAAGTCTCTAGGATTATAATGATGACATAGCTCAAGGAGTTTCACTTCTGGTCAATGTTATTTGGTCTTCTATATGTTTGCAGTAGCTCAGTGTTCATTTCTTCTGGTTTGAGAAATTTTCTTCCATAATTTCATTGACTCTGTCTTTTAAGCCTTTTGTTCTTCCCTCCTGCGTCCTATAATTTGGACTTCATATCTTTTTTGAGTTATCCATCAGCTATTGTAACCAGGCTCTTTATTCTCCCCTTTTTTTTTCAGTCCCTACTGGCATTATGATTCAGTTTTTTCACATTATGTTCAAGATCCAATCATCTATCTCTGAAGAGTTTAAGTTGCTTTTCCATTTTTTTCTTGTGACTTTTTCATATCCTGGATTTCAGCTTTCCTTTTTTCCTATCATAATGAATTGTTCTTTCCTTTCTTGCATCACCTTCTTTATTTCTTTATTTATATCTTATTTTATTTCTTAATTTTTTTAATTTATTAAGACTGTTGTTTCGTTGATTGTATTTACCTTGAGCTCGCTGGCCATCTCTTGTATTTCTTGCTTGAGGTTTTTGGTCATTAGGTGTACTTGTCTTTTGGCTTCATTTCCTGTAGGCTTTGTCGCTTTGGGACCCATGGTATTAGCTTCTTGGTTGTGGGACCTTTTTGCACATACTTTATAGCCAATTGATTCTATTGGTATGGGGTACAGATGTGGTAGTACCAATAGACTCTGTATTTACTATATAGATTCTTTTATCAGACTGTTTTGACCTATGGATTTTACTTGAGTTGGTTTAATTTTTAAAATTTGTTTCTATTTTAACTTATTCGGCTACCAGTTCTGAAGCGCTTCTCTATGACTAACCTTCTGTTGCTTACCTTATCTCTTCACTTTTCTCTAAAGCATGAACTGATTACAGAGAAAAGAACTATAAATAGTCTCAAGATAAAATATTTGTTGGCTTATACTGGATATGAAGTTCAATGTCTATGTCAACATACACATTTTGAATAAAGATTTACATTTGCATTACTATCTAGGATTGACAGAACCTAATGCCCAGTTTAGTATATAAGCATTTTATTCTTAACAGTAATAGGTATAGACTACATCCTCACTGTATTTATCTAAGTAAACCTAATACCAACTTTTTGAAATTTTCTATTAATGTCAGTATTATGTCACTAAAAATAAACTTTTATAATGCTTACCAAGGTTAGACCAAACAAACACAATTTATCTGTGCCATTAGGTTCCCCCCATTATACTCTCTTTAACAGTGTGATGAATATTTGTATCTATGTTATATTTGATACCGACTAGCTATACACTTATGATAACAAGATATTGGTGCATACAACCAATCTTTTCTTAACTTAGTAAGTTTGATTTATACTACTAATGAAAGCTTCTATAAAGATCGTTTGGTAGCATATTAGAAGAATTTGTTCATGACACTACTAAATTATTGTTGATAATATAGAGATAAATCTACCATACTGATATCTTTCTAGCTAAATTTTATATAGTTATTTATCCCCTGTTCATCTATAAGGTTTTGTGTTATAAATTTTCAACAATGCAATTAGCAAGGGTGATTATTGTATTTAGAGAACACACTAAGAATAAGGGTTAGCTTTGAGAGTGTAATAGAAATCAGAAAACTATTTATAGGGCAGAGAAAAGCCTGACAGAGCTCCAACCCCTGTCAAAGGACAGTGAATAAACAAAAGCAATATGAACAAGAGTGAGACAGATTGAGGCTAATTTTGAGTGCAATGGAGATAGTATGTCTTTAGAATCTATATAGAGGTTTTTTTTTTTTTTAAGAAAGGTTATAAAGAGCTAGTAGGGAGGAGGAGAGGTTCAGAAACAAAAACCACAGAAACAGAGTAAGAAAAAGAAAAAGAGAGAGAGGTACAGAAAAAATCCAACTCAACTGCAGGACTGACACATGTTCATTATATCCACAGAAAATCTTTGAAGGGAAGTTTATGTCCAAAAAGAAGAGGAAAAGTATCTTTTAAAAAAAGAAAAAAAAAGAGAAAAAAGAAAAGGAAGAAGAGGAAAAGGCACTAAATGAAATAAAAACAACAAACAGAAGCTAACCCGAGGAGCAATTACTCTCTGTGCTATTTGTACAGGAAGTCTCTGCTCCCAAAGCAATGGAGTTTATCATTTGATGGAAATGATGGTAGAGTTCCCCCAGCTTGTGTCTCCAGTAGATGAGCCGCTCCCTGTGCACGTCCTAAAGTCAAGGTGACTCAGCAGCCAAGCAAGCCAGTGGTCTAGGCGAGCTCCTAATTGTACATGCAAGCACCCTATTGCTAGGAGGTCCTGGTGGTACCCATGGTGTGCAGGCAATCCAGAGTGTGCCAGCGGACACTGGCTGTGATTCCTGCACTGTGACTCCTCCACACCAGCTGCCTGGGCTGGCCTTCAGTCTGCAGTCCCCAAGATCTAAGGCCTGACAGATGAGGCTTGTCATTACTTCTGCACTGCGGCCAGGAAGACTCAGCATTCAGGCCCACCTCAGCTGCCTCTTCGGACTTGTGACAAAACAGCCTGAAAGTTTCATGGCGCAATTCTAAAAATTATCTCTCAACAGACAAGATCTAAAAAAAGATAAATTCCGCCTTCTATCATCCTTTCTCTGCTGTGGAATCTTACTGTTTCTGTTCTACCGACTTTTCTTCCATGGGTCACTTCTGCATTTGTTTTAAGCTTCTCTTTTGAGTGAGCTCAAACTAATATGAAAACATTTTGAAGACTGTCATATTATATTTATTATTAAATTGTTTGTTCATGAAATATTTTTGAGCACATACTATGTTCCAGGTCTTGGGGTAAGACTTTGAAAGACTAAGAGAAAATGGTTAATTCCTGTAACACCAGATAGCATGCAGCCCAGTAGAAAACCATGAAACTGAACAAGCAAAGTCACATTTTGGGGGCTATGATAATATTCCAAAGTAAAATGGAGATACATAGGAGAAAAGAGCTTTCTTTGTATAAAGTATAGAGAAGCATTTATATGTCTACAGGGTGGAATACAAGGTTGTATGAATATGGTTTTCTAGGAAAAGGAGCAGGACGCAGGCAGGGAAAGAAATTAGAGAAAGGTCAGAAGGTAACGTAGTCCTACATGCTTGTCCCAGGAACTTCATGGACTATGCTAAGAATAAAGAGATTAACCTAGAAAATTAAATGGGAGATAGATCATCAAATACCTTACTTCTCATTTGACAGAATGATGGTAAATGAATAAACTGGTGACTTCTGTGATGCTGAATTATCTTAATTAAGGAACATCATTTATATTGAATATATTTGTGTGTATCATACTGGTTTACTTAGCTTTTTAAAAAACAGCATTAAAGAGCTGCCTTTTCAAATGCAATTTATTTTGTATTCTCAAAAATTCAGGGAAACCAAATTAAAAACTTCAGCGAAGGAGCTACATTATTTAATACATGCAAATACATCAACTGCTCATTATCTGGTGATATTTACTAAAACAAGAGGAAATCAAATCTATCTACAATTTTGGATAAAAAATCATAAATATATATGCTTTCTGCAGGGAAATACTGTTTTTTATCATGAATTTGATACCTTGGACAAATGTTTTTCAAAAAATGTTCCCATATATGAGATGTATATGTGTGTGTGCCTAACAGGAGACTGTGGATATTGTAAACATAGTGTTGGAAGGGACTCTAATCAGTCTCACCTTCACGAATCAACATCATTACCTATTATTGTTCTGGATTCTATTTCTCAAATAGTGAAAGCTGTTAAGCTGTTAAAACATTTTTTTTTTTTGAGACAAGGTCTCACTTTGTAGCTCAGGCTGGTTCTGAACTCACTATTGAGCCCAGGGTAGCCTTGCACTCATGGCAATCCTCCTGCCCAGCCTCCCAAGTGCTGGGATTACAGGTGTGTGCCACCACTCCCAGCTTTATGTGGTGCTGGGGAATCGAACTCAGGCCCTTGAGCTTGCAAGGTAAGTGCTTTAACTCCTGCGCCATTCCTTCAGCTCTGTAAAACTGTGTTTTTCTGAAACAATTTCATTTGCCTGGGTGAATAAAGAGTTATCTGTTCCACGTGTAAGCCATCTATGTGAATAAAAATGAAGTTTTCTGCAAGACTTGAAATTTAAACTATAAATATTTAAGTAGAGAAACGTTTAGATTCAAGGCAGGAGAGTCAGAATGCAGCAGAACACTGTGGAAAAGGCTGCAAATATCTAGAAGTGTGTGGTATGGACGTGGACCACAAATCTAAACATAAAACCATAAGTAACTGCCAAGACACGTCAAATCCCTGCGATGTGTAGTTTCAAATATCACATGTTCACATGTCCTAATTTGTCATGCCAGCGCCTCATTGCTCAATTGTCAGATGTGGTACCTGAGAACGAGGGAGCAGGTGAGAATGCTTAGCTACTTCCTGAGACATTGTAGTTGCTCATTAGAGATCAGAGACATGGCTTTCTGCTTAAGCTATAAATAAAAGGAATTTTTGATATCTATGTGCAATACATAATGGACAGTATTCTTACACTTATAATAGATCACAGCATAATAAAATTATTTATGTTGTGAAATAAGTATCATACATATTTTCTGTATGATATTCACCGAATATTATATATATTTTCTGTATGAATATTCACCAAATTTTAGAAGAAAATTACTAAGACGCAGTTGAGTGAAATGTTTTAACTCTTCACCGTTGATTGTGAGACATTAATCTTGCACATTTTCAGCATCTACTGTTGAAAATAAGATCGTTAGTATCTAACCTAGAGAGATGATTAGCTAATATGAGGAAAATGCCTTGAATTAGCGAGTGACTATTTAATTGATGATGCTAACTTCTAATTGCCATTTTTATTTAATGACTTATTTAATGAACCGTATTTGTTTTTCTATCTGACATGTATCAATTAGCTTCTATATTAAGTATAATGTGACTATCAAGGTATATAAAATTTTTAATAATCTTTTGCATTGTCAATATAATACCTGATTTGCACGTTCCTTGATTTATCCAGAAGACAGCACTACAGCACTGAACTTTATACATAGGTAAAATAATGGCAGAACAACAAGAAAAAGTGACTATCCCTGGAATGAGTATTAATTTATATAGTTTAAATGTACGCACAATCGTCCCAGAAGATGTTCTTTTTATTGTTTGTTTCCTTCTTTTTTGTGGCACTGCGATTGAGTCTTGGGCTTTTGCCCTAAGTTACATGCCCTACCCATTTTTTTCTTTAATTTTGAGGCCAGAACTTTCTAAATCATTAGGTTGCCCAGAATGGCTCAAACTTGCAATCCTCCTGCCTCACTTCCAGAATGCTGGGATTATAAACTAAGCTACTGGGCCTGGCTCCAAGAGGCATTCATTTTGAATAAAATGTTTAGTGATTTTCCCACATTATATTCTAGATATCTAATGGATAGACTTGGGATCTGTGTCTTACGAATGTTAATAATATTCTTTGTCTTAAAATTTTATACATGGAAAATAAATTGAAATGATGATTGAATATAATTTTGATAATAGATTAACATTTTGCACCAAGTCTTCATTGACTAGTTGATAATTAAGACTCATCTATCAAGTGCTACCTTATGTTTTGTGAAGGATATAAGCAAAATTTGACATTTAGACAAATTGAAATCAACAAAAATCAAAGTTAAAGTAGAAAATAACAGGTTTGACAGAAATGTGGAAAATAGTCGTGATATAGGTAGGTAGTATAGTTTTTGTTCCCATCAAATTGATTTTCTTTTAAAAAATATTCTTAAACTTTTGATTGTTAAGGCCAATAGACAAATTCGTCCGAAATAGGGAAATTTATCATACTTTATTTTTCTGTAACAGGAGGGCCACACGTTTCTGATAAAATTAGTTTTTCACAAAGTCCAGGGAAGTTTGGAACAGGGATTCTATTTTGGAAACTATGGCAATTATTGTCAGAGAATGGTTATACTTTCCAATAAATGTTGCATCAACACCTTCCACACAACATGGCAACTGTTTACACCAGTGCACAGCAACAAAACGAACAGAAAGCAGAAAGCGTGTTTCAAAGTCCACATCTTGCAAACTTCTATTTTAAGCAAGTTGGATTTATGACAGTCCTTTGCTTGGAAGAGTTCTGTAAATGGCAAATAAAGAATTTTATACACATTTGTGTTGTTTAACCTCACTGGAAGGAGTCTAAACTATGAAATTTCTCTAAGTAGTTTGGCATTTTCCATTACATCTAGACCATATCTATGACCATATACATATATGGTGTGTATATGTATACATACATATGCACAGTCCAAATGCTAATTGATAAATTTTAACTATGATTTAAATTTTTGAGCCATCATACCTTTAAGCTAGTTTCTAAATGTGCATTTAATAAGAAAATGAGCGTGCAAACTAAAATAAGAAATGCATGAGAAACTAATTAGCATTATTTCTTGTTACCAAGCCCTATATAGGAAAGTCTAATGGGGTGGATGGCTATAGTCCAGTCACACACATCTGCGACTTGCAGTCATATGGACTCTAATCACCTCTACAGTGTACAGAAGATCCCAAGGTGGAGTGCTTTGTGAGACTTTCTTGGAAAAAAAAAGAGGTATGCAAGCTGCATGATCTTGTAGCTTGTCTACTCCGGGGCCATCTCTAGACTTTCCTGTTCACTTGGTATCTCACCATTATCAGTAAGCCTTTAAATTGGCCCTCTGAAGATACAATCACTATCACAATCAAATGGAAATTTCCCCTCCCCTTCTGAGAAAGAAGGAATATGACTGCTACTGATTTCATCCTCAGCTGCCTGGGAGGTTATAAAATAATTGACCTCTTAAATTTCAATTATATGAGATATTCCGAGTGTCTTGGTGTAGAGGATTCCTAAGACAAAAAAAAAAAAAAAATGCAGCCAAAGATAATTTAAAAAAAATGCCCACCACTCCTCTTTTATGACATGAAAGTAATTAATACCTGAGTGGAAGTTGAAATAATTTGACATTATCCCTTGTTCTGTTACTCTTTAGTGTTTGACTCTGATTAATTTTCTTATTTTGAACAGTATTTCAAATACTGTATAGTGAGCCGGAAGATTGCATTTTCTGGGTTCCTACCTGTGGTTGTTTCTGCCTTGGTTAGATGTACTTATGCCAACCAGTCTCTGCGAACTTTGAGAATTACTCACACCTTGAACCCTTCTCATTAATAGTTTGGTAACTGAAAGAGAGGAAATAATAGCACAATGAATGCATTTGCATATTCTCATACACTTTTGAATGAATACAAAAATTGTCAGGAGATTCAACTTATCAATTTGAGAAATACAGATGCTCTTCAACTTACTATGGGGTTAAGTCTTTATAAGTGGCAGCAAAAGTTGAGGAAGACATGATAAGCTGAAATAGACTTCACACATATAACCGGTGAATGTCATAGCACAGCGTGCAGCAGCTGTGCTGGGTGTTTAGCTTTGTGACCCTGTGCTAGCTGGGAGCTGTTGTCAGCTGTTGTGCTGTCACTGTGAGAGAGTACCACACGGAGTATCACTAGTTAGAGAAAGATCAAAATTCAAAATACAGTTTGTGCCAAAGGTGTGCTTCCTTCATACTCCTAAAATTTAAGAATCTGAAGTTGAACATTGAAAATAAGGAATTGTCTATGCAGTGCCCTTTTATTTGAGTAGTTAACTAATTGGTTTTATCTAGTGGACAGTAACGATATCCAAGGAGAAGCACGATTTTCTTGAACAAGTCACACTAATTTAGGAATAAACAAAATGCATTATTTTACATGTTAATTTTCATGTTTTTAAGAAATTTTTGGCAAAACACCTAGTGCATCTTTTAGTATGGTGGGATCTTATCCACAGAATTGCTTTGTCTTTGCTTTCCTGTCATGCTTCCAGGAATCAAGCAGGGGAAATACACAGATTTCAAGGCAATAACAGTAGACCCATTTGGGTAGTTCACGTGTAAGTCACCAAACTAATACTTCCAGTGAGAATTTTCTGCACTACATGTCCTGGGTTTTTTCACATTCGTGAATGTAGGAGATTTACCTATGCACCATCCTCAGCACTTGTACCTCTAGTCTGCCTTGGCTGGCTGTATGAAAGCTAATTACGAAAGCTAATCTCAAGCCTATAGTTTATCCGTGGAAGTGAAGCTGTTGCTGGACATAGACTAAACAAAGGCTGTCTTAACTGTGAGAATTTGGTTCTAGTGGTAACAGAAGACTCCCCGACCCCGGCTTGGGGTTGATGAGAATTTATAATATACATAGCTGTAGGGTATAAGTTTTGGGTTTTTTATTGGTGATTTCAGACAGATTGGAGAGAGACAAGAGTCACTGACCTGCCTGCTGCTTTCTTCTTCTTCTTCTTCTTCTTCTTCTTCTTCTTCTTCTTCTTCTTCTTCTTCTTCTTCTTCTTCTTTAAAATTATATTCCTGCCCCCTTCTTTGCTGTTGTCAGCAGCACTGATTGGCAGGATCAGCTTAATTGGATTCACTGTGTTAACCATTTTGAGAACCATCCCCACAATGTGCTTTCAAACTCTTACTTTTGGGAACGAGGCATTGGGAATTCAGTGAAGAAAAAAATGAGAAAAGAGACAAACAGAGAAAGAATAATAATAATAAAACACCTAAATGTAGTAATTCACCTAGTTTGTTTTCAGAATATCCAGAGAGGCCTTGTGGTTGCCTGTGAGGGATTCCCAGTGGACATTAAATAAGTACAGGTTGAGATTTTTGCCAACAGGATGTGAAAGAAATTAGCTAAAATTAAAGACAAATGGAAACTCACACTCATACCACATCGACTTGCTTTCATAATAACAGAAGGTAGAAGAAAACTTGATCAAAATAACATCCATATCTGGGAATCAGGCCTAAAAAGAGGCAGAGGGAAATTTACAGCCACAAAATAAATGTTGCAATTTTGTAAAAGAACCAAAAACCGTTGCTGAGAGTTTTGGAAAGTGGAACACAACTCAGTGAGGCACAGCTGGGCAAAAATATGACAGTCCATGCTAAGAAAAGAAAAAGACCAGAGGTGAGATGTGTTTGCTCTTTACACAGAGATGAAACAATACCAAATCAGAATATACAGTGGTTATATGGATAATGTCAAAACATCAACATAAAAAGTTGATAAACTGTCAAAGTAAGACCAGTGAGAGTATGGTCAAATTTCAGAATACAGTTTTTACAGAATCTTTGCCATTGAACTTATAACAGTCATATAGAACAAGCAATATTCAACTTTGAAGAATTGGAAGACTTTTGAGCATGCAACTTAGAGTTTAAATTGTCCACAGAAGAATTTGAGATGCAGACTTGGGAAATGAGTGTAATGCCTAGCTTTGATAGTGCACATTTTCATATTAAATATTTGTGGTAGAAAATGCATCAGTTTGATAGATGTACAAAAGGAAACTAATTAAAAGAGAAACTAGTTTTAAGAAGGCAAAATGAAGATCTTAAGACTGTAATATCTTTGCCAGTCATACCATAATTTCTCCTACGGAGCACTGGAATTTTCCATGTTGCTCTGAAGCTCATCATGGAATTCTCAAGTGTTGGACTTACTGATTTGAGTTTAAACCTTTTTCCTACATCAGCTATCCTATCACACTGGTTACCTTCTGTCAGAAACCTTGAAAGTAACCACAGATGAATGAAGCATGGGAGGAAATTGGAAGGAAGGGATTCAAAGCCTTAAAGAAGAACTGACGTCACCCCTCTCATTTCCAGCTGTCATGATGCCAAGTTCAGGTGAAGGGTGAAAAGGAGGGCAGAATAACACGAAAATTTGCTTTCAATTTACCATGTCAGAAATACAAATAACTTATTAACAAGGTAATGGTGGGGAAGAGGGGAGGAGAGAGAGCCATACCATTCAGGTGTTGGTAAGAAGAATTAAGGGAATATTTCCTAATAATTCACTATGTAAGGGTAAAATTTTAATTAAGTGGAATTATTAGAAACTTTACTGGATTTAGGTTTTTATTAAATGTGGCTTGGGTAACTTGTAGAAATATTTTGCATATATTGGAGTAGATCTTTTTTGGTAGAATTTCAAAATTATTATGTATGAAGTTTCATTAGCTGAGGGCTTTAAGTTCCAATTTAAACTTAAAAACATAGGTAATATTTATAGGAACTATTGACTTTTTAAACTAATACTTTGGCAAAGCAGAATTCTAGACCAGAAAAAAAAAAACCTATGAAATAAAGACAAGGTGAAAGTATCTAAAAAGTGAAAATTTTAAACAGGTGCCGTGGAGAGCAATTGCTTTCGCGGTGGTATGGAACAAGTCCGAGAGGTGACTTTCAAAAGCTGCACTTTTCCTCTCCCTTTTCTCATTTGGTAATCATTATTACCACAAATAATTCGTGTTCTATCTGCATGAAGCCCAGATAAGGGTCAAATAAACCCCTCGTTCTACTTTGCCATTGATGCCCAAACCTTTTTCCTTCTTACCGTCTTGATTATTCCCTACAACCATGTCACTCTTATCTCAACCCACGATTACTCGATTACTCTGTGATTGTGCAGGCCAGGCAGAATCCTAGCACCATGTCTGTTGGGGGGGACTTGTGAACAGATATAAAGTCTAATTAAATTAAAGCTGTGTATGAAAACTGGGAAGTTATTATTTCATCCACAACTTACTGTGAGACGGATCATAGAAATCCAAACCTGCTTAATAAATAAATTAGATGCAGACAAGTTTGGAAGAAATAAATGCCATAGGAATGAATAGATCCCTTTTCACTTCTTCCTTAAAATATCAGCAGTGTTTTTAGTTATTTTAAAAGGCCTTTTGTCACATGCTTTTTAAACTTGTTCTTTTTTTGTACGAAGAACACTCTTCAAGTCCTTCTTCGATAGTTTATGGTTTTTTTGCCTTTTCTTTTTTAACTTCTTAAATGTATGTATTTTTTAAATCTCCTTTCTGATGATCTGATTTAATATTAAGAATTTAATTAAAATTTCTGTAATTATCATCAGTTCTATTTTATGACCATCTCAAACTGAGTAGCTACTTTTTCTGGGGAAAGTAACTCTATTTTTATCCTTCTGTTTATCCAAGCTCAGGCTGAGAGCTGTATAACATCTTGCTTGTGTCAGTTCTTTGTCACACATTTATGATCTTTAGCATCTGAATTGTGAAGTCATGAAAAAAATTCTTCTGTATTTTTCTTCAGCCATAAAACCCAATGCTGGGTAGTTTCACTTAGTCTACAATGTTTCAATATTTTAGAAAATCAGTTTTTCCAATAACTATGACTTTTTTTGCAATTTCTTTTCCTTGGGATTTAAAAATATTTACTGAAGTCTGTCTTAGATATTGTCACTTTATGTCATCAAACTAAAACACAGTTGCCTGTGTCTACATAGAGAATGATTTTTTTTTCCCCACAGAATTAAGGCCTTTCATTGCCCAGCCCAAGCTCCAGGCGTGAGGTACAATGGTACGTGAGCATGTGTCTTCTCTGTCCCCTAGGCTAGGCTAGGCTCCTGGAAGGTGTCTTTTATATTTCATTCATCTTTCTTTCCTTCCAAAACATAATCAGTGTCCTGGGCTTGTATTTATTTTGTATTTGGCGAATAAACAATTACACCGACAAGTCTAAACCAGGAGGTTTATCTCCCTTTCTTCCCCTCAATTCAGGATAAATGTCCTTTGTGACTTTCTCTTTAAAAGATGAGTGTGGTAATATTTTTGACCAGAGTGTTATTTTTAGAGTGAGATTTTATGAGATAAAAAAGGTCTTCTTAGCCATCCAAATTAGAATTTGGAATGCAACATTCAAATAAGGATAAATGTATGTGTTGCTTTGTTGTACTGGAATTAGAAACCAGTGGGACGGTTCTGGGAATAAAATTCTTCAGCACTAAGATTTTAAGAAAAATGTTCCCCAAACCTCAATCAAGTTGACAGCATGCTTTCAATCAAAATATCCATAGCTTGGATTCTTAACATGAAGCTGAGATAAATATCAGGGGAATTATTTTACTACAAAGATTCTGTGTTTATAAAAAAAAACTCACCAAACTTTCTATAAATACAAAATTAAAGGTTTTATGATTTGAAGGCTCATTTCTGTCAAATTTTCCAATATGTGTTCTACTTTGTGCAATACCCTTGCCTCACTTGCAATTTTCTAAGGTTTTTATTCCTACCTTAATAATATTTTAAATTTCTATTATTTAGTTCATCTTTATAGTATTTTTTTTGTCTAAAAAAATACACTGAAAAGACAAGCGTGGCCTTTATACTTTCAAATAGTTTAATCTGTCATTTGTTTAAAATTATGGCAAAAGTGAGAGTTAGTCTCCCCTGTAGTGTAAAGCTCACACCTGTCACCAGTTTACTATTTTAAACTTGTTTTGTTTTTTCTTCAAGAATATCAGAAATACCTGGCATTATTTTTGTGAATAATCTTCCAGATGTTGTACCACTAGTTATTGGCACAAATGTGCTTGTAGGAAAATTTAATTGGTGCTGTTAATTTGACTCAGGATCCTGTTTATTTTCTTAATTGCTACCAGACATTGAAAGGGTGGTTAATATATTGGAGACCTCCTGTTTTCCTAAACCTTTGCCTTACCCACTGGCAATTCCGTCAGGGAGAAAAATATGCTTTTCATTTATTTTCCCTACCTTGAACGCAATTGCATAAGCTCGGGCAACATTATTTCTGAAGATAATGCTTGAAAACCATTTTTCTCTTACATCTTTTGTGTGTGTGTGTGTGTGTGTGTGTGTGTGTGTGACACTACCATTGCATTTGCCACCATCACCTATGTGCCACAGGAACGTGTCATTCCCCAGATAAACAAGAGCTTGTAGGCTTCATGATTTAACATAGTGAGATAGTGACTGTCAGCTATGCATTATGACAAAAATGATCTGTACATTTACGGTCTTGTCATGGGAAGTGGGTCCACTCGGTGACAGGCCTCGTCATAGCCCAGTGAGTTGAGCACCACAGAAGCGCTAACCACTGTAGGTCAGCTAACAAGGCGGAGAGTAGGCATTGCAGCGGATACTCTGAGGGGTCTGTTCAATTTTTTTTACAATTAAGAATTCTGTTCCCTGTTTTAATGTATAAATAATGAAGAAATTTCATAAGTAGAAATTTTAATATCTTGTTTTCAAAATATGGTTTATTTTTTATTTGAATGTTTAATTACCTTCCAAAAATAGAATTTTCTCATCTATTCCATCCCTGCCAGATAAATGTTTTCTGGGCTATTTAAAAACAATATATCTTTTTTTTTTTGTTTCAGCGATTTGACTTACTATCTTTTATCTTTTTCTTTCTTTGTGGAAGAAAGAAAGTTACAATTACTTACTTGGCCACATATTATGTATATTTATGTTGTACTGAAGAATTTAATGCTTTTCGTGTTTCAGAATTGCTTTCTTCTTGCAAGAAGATTTATAATGACTTATTAAAAATATTTTCACAATGGCTTCCTTAATAATTTACTATAATTTTTCAATGGGCCTTATTACCTTTCTGACAAGTCTCCTCTCCTTTATAGTAAGTACTTTTTTTTTACCCAGCTTCCCTTCACTCAGCTATCATGATATTACCTTCCTATCATCCCATAATTATTTTACTTGTTATTGCAGTTCTGAAGAAAATCCTCCATTTCCCATTGGGAGATGTTTTCCAACTTGCCTTTTCTCCTGACCAATTCAGTCTCACTGCCTTTCTAACACAGCCAATTTTTTTATTTGTAAAAATGGTCCTAGAAATGATTGACAGCACTCATTCTAGATCTAAAGGTTAATATTCAGGAAGTGGAAACCCAAAAGAAATGGAAAAAATACTTTCCAGTGAACATCCCCTGACAAAAGTAGAAAACTAGGTGAGCAATGACAGTACTTTGGTACAGAAACAAAAATAAGTAATAATATATTGAAAAAAAATAGGAAAGATAGTTTTACTTACGTTATTCCTCACACGTTTATACAGCACAGACTGAAAAGATATATTCTCTTGGAATACTTTACATTAGATTGCATCTCGGAGTCTATTCTAATAAAGCCCAGTACTGGGAAGGTCCATGCAGCCATGCAGTATAGACCAGCGTTCACAGACTGAGCCTTTAGTTGACAGGTCAGGTTTCCGCACACCAGCCTATCAGCATATCAGTGGACTCAATGAGAAGCTGAAAGCTTTTTCTCTAAGAAAGAGACAAATATGGCTACTCTCACCATTTCTGTTCAAAGTAGTCATACTTACTATAAGTATCATCCAGAGAAACTGGACATAGAATGATACAAAATGCACCCAAATTGGAAGAAATATGCTTTTAAATTGTGCTGAATTGCAAACATAATCTTATATATAGGGCAGTCTAAAACCTCTGCCAACAAAATCGAAATTAAGTAAATTAATTCAGCAAAACCGAGGATACAAAACCAACATACAAAATTCAGATGCAGTTCTATGTTCAAATAAAAAACAAAACAAAACAAAAAAAAACCCAGTAAAATAATTGCATTTGTAATAGCTGCAAAATAAATGACTATTTAGGAACAAATTCAGCCAAGGAAGTGAATGACTTCTATATTAATAACTCGGAAACATTAATGAAAGAAATTGAAGAAGACACAAATGAAAGAAAATATATTTCATATTTATGGATTAAAAGATTTAATACTATTAAATGTTCTAAACAATCTACATATTCACTCTAATCTCTACAAATGTCAAGATGTCAATAGCAAGGTCTTTGTAGCCTAGGCTGGCCTTGGACTCACTGTAATCCTCCTGTCTCAGCCTTGTGAGCGCTGCGATTATAGGCACACACCACCACCCCCGGCTTTTGTGGTGGTGGAGACTTGAACTCAGGTATTTAGCGCTTGACTTGGAGCTTGCTAAGCAAGCACTTTAACAGCTGAGCCTTTCCTCCATCTTATCAATAGTGTTCTTCATGGGAAATATAATCCTAACATATGAGTGGAATTACAAAAAACCTGAAAAAGAAAAAGCTATGTCAAACAAGAAAAGCAAAGCTAGAGACACTAATGACTTCAACATCTACACAAAAGCTTTAGCAATAAAAACATGAGAACAGGTAGAGGCAACAATCAAAGAGTATGCAAACATAAATCCATGCATGTACAGTGAGTTCATTTTTAAAGGTGCCAAAGATCACGATGAGCAAAATAGTCTCTTCAATAATTGGTGCTGGATATCCACATGCAGACACTGATTTTACACTCTACAGAAGTCAGTTTGGGATTGGGTAAAGAGAATTGTAAGACCTGGAAAATTTAAAGCCATGAGAAGGAGATGTAGTGGAAAATCTGTCTGATATCAGTCTGGGCAGTGATTTTTTGGGGAGGATAGAACCCCAAAAGTGTAAAAAACAAAAGACAAAGTGAGCAACGGGGCGACATCAGACTAAAGTCCTTCCGCAAAGCCAAAGAAACGACTCATAGATGACGAGGTGACCCAGGGACTGGGGGAAAGTAAGTGCAAACCATTTATCTCTTAGGGTAGTCATGATTGAAATAGAGAGAGTACTCAACCAAGTTGAGAGAAAGGAAACAACCATATTGAAGTGTGGACAGAAAAACCAAATGTACATCTTTTAAAGAAGCTATACAAATGGCCGATAATTGTATTTAAAGGTGCGTGACATCACTAATGATCAAATTAAGGCAAGTCAAATCCATGGCATATCACTTCCCTCTTGCTGGGATGGTCAGCTTCATACAGATATGTTAGGGATGTAGAAAAAACATGTGCACACTGTTGGTGGGAAGGTAACTTATTATAGTCACTACACAATATGGTATGAAAGTACCTCCACTTTTTTTGTTGCTGTTGCTGGTTGTGAAGTTAACACTTTATTGGGAAAATTACAGAAGAGGAGCAGAAGGAGGGTAAAGCTTCTGCTAGTCAATTAGGGGACCCGCAAATGTGGGTCACCTCTCAAGTTCTTTTTAAAGCAGCAATTAACAGTAATTCCACTACTGAATACATATACAAAGGAAATTAAACCACTATTGCATTATTTTTCTTGCTTTTACTTTTGAGATTGGGTCTCATCAAGTTGCTGAATTGCCTGTGTTGGGCTCAACCTTGTGATCCTCCTGCCTCTGCCTCTTTGGGCTGGGACTCCAGACTTGCTACACTGGGCCTGGCTAAAACCGAACACATTTAAGAGGTACTTGCATACTTGTGCTCTTTGCAGAATTATTCACAATAACCAAGATGTGGAATCAAGGGATAGGATAAGGAAAATGTACTCTTTAGTCGTAAAACTAACCCTGTCCTGTGTAACAACACGTGATAGAAAATGAAGCGAAACAAGTAAGACAAGTGCGGCATGGTCCCACTTACATGTATAAGCTACAAACATTAATTTGTAAGTAACTGGGAGAAGACTGGTGGTTCCAAAGGATACTGCACGTGCTGTTGGCCAAAGGATATGGGACTTCACTGATGCAGGAGAAGCACGGTCAGGACATTCAGCGCACGGCCTAGTCATCACAGGCAATTACAGCTATAATATTTATAAAAACTGCTGAGAGTAGGTTTTAAATCTTTTCAGCACAAAAATCTATCATATAATTCAAACTGATTAGCTCAATTTAGTAATTATATAATGTAAGTGTATTTTAAGGCATCATGTCATACACAATAGTTATGTGTAAGCTTCATTCACTTAAAAAGAAAAATAAATTGAAAAGATTAACCTTTAGCTGACATTACCTATCTTTTCCTATTTTCTATAAATTTATGTTATGAAGTTAACATAATTAATGCTGATTTCTGTTAGAAATTCTGTCATTTTCCATAATCCTAGTAGTTACATATTTTATAACCTTATTTAATCAGTGGTTTCTTAAATTAGTAAACCAATAATTTATAATCAGCATTTTCTTCAATTATATTTGCCTATTTTTCTTTCCATAAATATTGATTCAATGTTTCACTTATAGTGTTTCCAGTCAAAAATTAATAATTAATATGTGCTTTCTGAGTTTTTCTTCATTCCTTATTTCTAAGTTCTTGGTGGAATCCTTCTCATATTTCAGAAAACAATTTTAATAGACTTTCTGTTTTTATTCATTGTGCTAATTAGATTTTTCAGCGCCTTATATTTTTTGTGTTATGATTTAATAAAAAACATACAATTTTTCTCTTAAGCACATATGTGTTATACAAGTCATACAGAGGCATATTCAGGTTGTGCTCTTATTTTTTCAACCCTAACAATCTTTAATATGAAATAAATCATTTCCGTTCTCCTGCAGATGTCAGGTTGCACCACGTGTAGCATGTTCTTCACACCCTTTCACTGCAGAAACAGATGTTACCTGCCAAATGGAAGAAATAGCTCTGGCAGGCACTTGGGGACCACCTGGCTACCCGGACTGAGTTTTGTGTCCCCATGGCTGGGTTTTTATCTCGTGTGATTCACTTAGCCTTGTTTCATGCTCAGTTCTGTCATAATTTCCAACAGCCCAAACTGACGGTTCTTATGCACAGAAATTACAGAGCAAACGCAATGGATTCAGTCACAGAACTACTAGTCAGGCTGACACTTTCCTATGAAAACTTTAGCCTGAAGGATATTAAATACTTTTTATGTCAACAAAGTTCTTTAAAGACGAATGTATATTTATAGATACAGTGGCAAAATTTTCCCCAAAAATATTGTATTTGTGAAAATGCTTTGTAACATTTGTTGCTTACTAGATAAACATCCAGAACAATGGAGACCAGAAAGACAGTATTTTTTATAACATGACTAATTTTACTTTACACACACAATTTAAGTCTCCTGGACAGATTCTACCAAATGATAGGAAATTGGAACAAATTTTTCCCCTCCTGCACTCTTTTGCTTTTACACATTTCACATTTCTATGTTTAAAAGATATCTTAGGTTCCAAAACTCAAATTCTTATTTACATTTTTAAGAATTTCCATACGTAATCAGTCACTTTTGTTTGTTTGTTTGAAACAGGATCTCGCTGTGTAATCTGGGCTGGTCATGAGCTCACTTTGTCCAGGCTGGCCTCAAACTCAAAACAATCCTCCCGTCTCAGCTTTCAAGTGCTGCCATTACAGGTATGTACCACAGTGCCAGGGGAATCAAACTTTGGCTCTATGCTTGCTAGGCAGGCACTGAAACTCCTGAACTATGCCCCTTGCCCTAGTCACCAAATTTTTAAAAATTACTTTCAAATTCTTTTTTGAAGTATTTTGTAATTTTTCTAAGAATAAAGCTTTTATTTCTAGTTAGTAGTTTCATACCTGTTCAGCTGTGTTCTACTCCTTATCGATGACACAATATTTTCTTAAAATTCAGCTTCAATATAATCTATTGTTTGAAATATACATAAATTCAGATCAGAGATTCCAAAATATTTCTACTCTGTCTCCACTGCATATGACATTAAGCAAAAAACTTAAGCTCTCTGTGCTTCAGTTTTCTCAGCTACAAAACACAAATCATAAAAGATTTCATAACTTGTTAGGGTGATACGATTTGGTATATTTAAAAGTTTAAAAACCTCTAAATACATGATAAAAATCTATCCAATAGCATTGGATAAATCTTACATGATGTTTCTTTAAAACCTTCAATTTATTCCCACTAGTTCTTGGACAACTTAATGGGACAGCAAAGATTGAGGTTTTTCTTTTTTTTTCTTTTTCTTTTTGTAATATGTAGTGCTCCAACAAAGTGAATTCTGCATAATGTTGAATTGTGTTTTTAGATACCAAAAGGCCATTTGGACAATTGATAGAATAATAACATGCCAAGATATATTTCTTTGGAATATAGGCAATAAAAAGCTTCATTGCTGCAATATGCAAACTGTCTAGTGTGCTTATGAGGATATTTTAATATGATTTTCCTGGAAAATAATACTTCCACAGGTTCATTGAAAAATAGAACTTTAAATCCCAGTATACCTATCTCCTTACACAGTCGAACCTTACAAAGCTTTGCTGTCCAAAGGTCAAGTACAAGAATCTACAGTGTCATCATCAAGAGCCTGATTGGGTAACGCAGGGTACACCGTAGAGGTAGCAGGTTCATGGCATTGCCATCAGGCATTTAAAGAAGCAGCCTCTCGAATCTCACCTGGCTGATCATCTTTTGCTTAGCTTTCTTATTAAGTGCATTTATGAATATTTATTTTCAAGGTGCAATGTGACCCACAGTGGAAGGTCTTGAGATTTGCTGATTTTCTTTCTTTCTTTTTTTTTTTTTTTCCTTCAGTAGGAATTAAAGTAAGATTTGGGAGTGAGGATGGCATGGTGACTACAATTTAAGCTTCGCATTGTTTTGTACAAAGTGTCTGTACATTTAACAGTCCATATGGTAATTACAACTTCCTCAGAATGAGTCAGGGCTGATTCTGTTTCCATAAATCACGCAGCTGCAGCAGAACAGACAGAGTGCACGTGAACAGTTCCTCCAAAGACCGGGAACATGCGTAAAAGATCTCTGCAAATTTTTCTTGAATACAAGTTGTTTGTTTAAAAAACAAAACAGTGATAGTTTTATGAGACTGCCACATGGAAAATGTCTTCCACTCTCAGAGTTTCCATTTGTGATATAATTCCACTTTCAGGACCATTTTTAGAGGTATTAAAGCTGATATAATAACCCCCAGCTGAGTTTGATAAAAGGAAAGCTTAATTTACAGGTAGGACATGGTTATATGAAGTGACAGCTGGGGAAGTTATGGGGAAGACATGAAAAAAAAGTGCACACTAACCGGTAAGTAATTTATTTCCTGCATTCAATCTTCTGACTGTACCATGCAGTGAAAGTCTTATTATAATAAACACTAGCTGTCCAGCTGCTTTTTTCTTTAACACAGTCAATAGACTGTTTTAAAATCACTTGGAAATGCATAGAATTTCCTCTGTGTTTTAAGGATCACTCATTAAAATGCAAAATGTTTTTGTATTAAATAAATTTAAATTTAAAATTTATAAATATTTAAATTGACATAACACTGTATATTTTTAACCTGCACCACATAAAGTATATACTACATTGTCAAATGGTTAAATCTTTGCATAGCTACAGTTTTTTGTTTTGTTTTGAGACAAGGTCTTCTGTGTAGTTTTGTCTTGAACTTGGAATTTTTCTGCATCAGTTTGCTGAGTGTTTGAAGTTACTAGTAGTCGCCATTTCTGTGGTGAGAGAATATAACCGTTACTCCTTTGCTATTTTTCAAGAATATATTATACTGTCACTAATTCTATTTACCTTGTTATTTGAGTAAATTCCCTGATATGCATTTCATTCACCTAATTGTATCTCCCATTTCTTTCCCTCCTCTAACCACTGAATCCTTGGCACCCAGAGACAGTTTCTAGGAAATCAACTTTTCTAGGTTCTCTATCTGAGTGAGACTTGTGAGGCATCCATCTTTCTATGCCTGATTTTCTCCTTTTAATATGATGTCCTCCAAGTTCACCCATAATGCCACAGTTATAGTTTGGATGTCGAATGTTCTTTACTGGTCCATGTGTCAAAGGTTTGGTTTCTATCATGGCAGTATTATTATTGTTATTTTTATTGTTTATTTTTTGGAAGTCAGGCCTAGTAGGAAATCCTTGCTTCATTAGGCTTATGCCCGTTAAAGGGACTGTGGGATTGCATGTCCTTTTGCTTCTTTGGTCTGTGCCTCATGATATAGGCAACTGTACTCTAACGTGGTCCCCACTATGGTGTACTGCTTTGCCACCTACCCCAAATTATATAGTTGTTTGATCATATAGCAGAATCTCTAAAATCATGAGCAAAATATCATATATTTTCTTTGTGAACTAATTATCTCAGGTATTTTGTTACAGTGAAAGAAAGCTAACACATCAAGAGCTCATCCTTTTTAATGACTGAAAGACATTTCAATATATACATATATAATATATACAGGTGTATCTATATAGATATATACACACACATACATGCATATGTATACATTTATACCATACATATGTATATATGTATACATACAACTAATATATATATATATATATATATATATATATATATATATATATATGTATGCAAGGACAGTTATTCTTCCAACATACTATTTTCACCAACTAAACAGATTTAATTTTTCTCTTTTCTTCCCCTAATGAAAAATTTGTTCTATTTTTGTTGATGTTTACGAACAATAGCTTTGCCCATAATTCTCTGTGGCTCAGATTCTATGCCAATGTGTATTTTGGGAGCAACTAGAACCAAGACCAAATTACATTCTTCTTAGATGTATTTAGTTGATATATGGCACCTCACTAGTGGGTTTTTTTTAAAAATATAATCTTTAACAAGAACTCATAAGTAGCATCGATTATACTTCAAGCAATGAGGGACCAATGGCCATTCATACGAGCACCTCTGAAGAGATTTGTGAGTTCCTTATTCTGTTCTAGCCAGATTGTTTGAAAAACAGTGGGGGAAAGACTGAAATTCCCTTTCAATCTGAAACTGTATTTGATTTTTTACAATGTTAATTGGAGAAAGCAAGAATCCTAACATGGTACCCCCTAAGTCTCCACAGATAAACTCATTGATGAAATGAACACTGCAAGTTCTTGCAGTAGGCAGATGCGCTCCTCCATGGGCCCTCAAAGCCAATAAAGAAAGAAATCAAGAAAGAAAGAAAGAAAGAAAGAAAGAAAGAAAGAAAGAAAGAAAAGAAAAAGAACATTGTGGAATTTACTATGGAAAAGAAGGAACACCCAGCCTTGGTAATACTCTCTAATTTCATGACGTTCCAGTGCTGCGAAAGCCTGGTGTTTGTGAATTTATCATGATGCTTGTAGTCTTGAAGTAACGCCTGAGCTCTTTCCAACGGAGTGAAGATACCTTCTGTTGTCCCTGCAACTATGGCAGCCACACCACGGGTTACAAATGCTGGAGCACTGACATGTTTATGGAGAAATGCGATTGCTGTGTGGGTGAAAGCTGTCCAACAGCTGCACATTTCATCAGCGCTGGTAATGCGAAGTATTATATCTTGTTTTGAGAACGATAGGCTGGTGGCCTCTTTTCATGAGACTCTGAATACATCATTGTGCTTAAGATCTTTCTTCTTCATGAAGGGTTTTTTTTCCCTGTTGCTGTGAGCATCAACTCCAAATCTGGATACCCCAAGACCACCCCACCGAGGCAGGGAAGGCCCCCAAGCAAGTCCCAGATTTGGTTTTAAAAAAAGACACATGATCATTTCCAGATTGATTAAGAAAACAAAAGTGAAAAGACTCAACTAAAGCAGAAATGAAAAAGTAACATCACAACTGTTGCCACAATAAATACACAGGGTCATAGGTGCCATTATGAATAATTATGTCAATAAATTAAAACATGGAAGATAAAATCCAGGACACATATATCCTACATTGATCTATGAAGAAACAAAACAATAGTGAGTGTGAATTAAGGTGAATTGACGCCTCCATTGGCTTCAGAGCTACCTAAGAATTACTAAGGCACATTTCTCGGTGTGTTTAGGTGAGTTGTGGAGGTTTGGCCTGGAGGTATCATATCTGGTCCTGGGATGCCCGCTTCGCGGCACTGATTCTCTTCTGGCTGCCCCACCATGACATGGCTTTCTGCCGATGTTTCTGCCTTGGAGTAGAGTACAGCTGAAAACTCAAAAATGAGCCAAATTGAACAATTAAACCTCTGAAAGTTGCTTGTGTCAGAAAGCATATACATCTTTACCTATAAATGTATCTATGTATAGATAGATAGATAAATATAGATTTTTATATGTATGTGCATTATGTATTGGAATATGAACCCAGGACCTTCACCCTGTGCTACAACCCCAGGCCTTTTTTATTCTTGACTTTAAAACAAGGTCTTGCAAAGTTGCTAAAGTTGCCCTGGCTGGTCTCAAAATTGCAATTCTCCTGCCTCAGACTGTTAGGGTGCTGGGGTTATAAGCTGATATCACTGTGCTCAGGGATCTTAGGTATTTGTCTCAGTGATATCCAAAGACCACCCCCCCCAAAAAAAAATCAGTAACAAAAAAAAAGACCTATAATCAGAAGATTAGTTTAGTAGCAAAAATCTCCATCAAATTAAGGCAAAGACCTGATGATTAAATGCTGAATTTTACCAAACTTTTGATAAAGAAGTCATACTGTATCTTCTCAAGCTATTTAAGCATTTAAGAATGAAGAAATTCTTCCAAAGTCACTCCATAAAACCATTAGTTTCCTGAAAACAAAACTCAGAGAAAAATAGCAATAAAAATAATTGGCAGATTTCACTGATGAACATTATTTTTGATAAAAAATTTCAGCAAAATACTAGCAAACTAAATCACAGAAAATGAAATCCATTTTATTACAAGCAAGACATCCTGAGGAAAATATTTGTAATAAATAAAAGTATATAATAATACATATATGTTATCATATGGAATTTGGTTGAATCAACATAGGTGAATTGTTTTTGTATTTCAGAGTTCTTTTACATTAGCCACGAAATGTAAGTTTCTAACTCCCTTGTAGTATTTTAGGTCAGAAACCATGGAAAAAAAAGTAGCATTGTGCCTGAGAAAACAATGATATCATTTAGGAGAGAAATAAATTGTGGTTAAAAACTTAAACATTAACAGTACAAATAAGTAAATGAGTAATAAATAATGTTGAAAATGTTAATAAAATGTTCTATCTTTTCATAGCTTAAAATGTCTAAAATATCAACGATATTATTTTCATTCATTTTCTGTGTGAAGAACTGAAAAGCACAGGTGATAAATGAATTCTCTGAAGTTATCTATTAACAAATGGTAAAGTTAAAACTTAAAAGCAGCTCTCCTGACTTCAAGGTGATGGTCCTTTCCATGACTTCATTTCAAGACCTGAGATCTACATTATAATGTAATTGAAAGGGGATACATGACTTCTAGGGGAAATTAATAAAATAGTCATCGAGGAAAAAAAATAAGGTAAGTGTGCAAAATATGAAGTTGAAATGTATAATTACTACTTTCAGAAATGCATTCTATTTATAAAATATATAAATTGCTTCTATTTGAGCTCCTTAAAATACACATAATTTTAATTGAAAAATAATTGTATATATTATATATTTATGGGGTACAATGGGATGTTTTATTTGTCATTACAATGTTGAATGATTAATCAAGACTCCCAGAAACACACATGAATATACGCAAACTTAAGCAAACTAACAAATCACTTCTACATGTATTTTGAAATGTCAACTTTATTAAATGATACAACAGGATTATATATATACCACAATAATAACAAGTCTACTTCTATGTTACTTTTGAAGTATTCAAAACACATTAAATTACAAAAATATTACCACCAAGTGCTGCAGAAAGAATGAGATATTTTGCTTAAATCAGTCATTACATTTGTCCTAGTTTGAATATGTGCTCCCTCTTATCATCACCCATAACTTTAAAATTCAAATGTACATTTGTTCACACAACTGACTAAACAAAACCCACAATGATTGATTTAGCATTGGCATTTGGAATTGCCGGTACAGCAAGCAAGTAAATGCTTGCAGGAGTCAAGAATTTTGGAGGAAGGACCTTGTGGCTAGAGAGACCCCTAGATGCTCGTTAGTTATTTAAAAAACAAAAACAAAAACAAAAACAAAAAAAAAAACAACATTGCGCGGCTTTCACGCGCAGGCCCGACCTTCCCCCGCGGTGTGGAGTATCCTCATGTGTTTCTCTTTCTTTCTCGTGCTTCTATTTATTGTGCCAGGAGTCTGCATCGGGCCATCTTTCGTGTTGGTGCGACTTGCTATCAGACGTCCAATCTCCTTTCTTTCCCCGGTCCTACCTAAGTAATGCAGATTCTAGGATTTCATGTCAGGTCGTCCTGACGGATGAGCGCATCCTTGCCAGGAAGCATCTAAAACTTCTCTGAGCCAGCACTCCACTTTGAATCTGCCTTTCTGTTCGCTTTGTCCTTCCCAACTCTCTGGTTAGCGCTGAAACTCTCCCCTGACTCTGCAATTTGCTACTCACGTGCATCTACCCCACTAGTTCCTGAAATTTTGCTTCCCTGAGGTTCACTCCGCATGTTTCTATTTATATCTGCTTTTGATTTATAGATTAATCTGGATAACTCATCTTGCTTGCATTGGCCTACTTGTCCAAACTTCAGCCTAAATTCACAAGTGGCCGCATCTTATAATTCAACAGAATGTTATTGAAACCTTTCCTCAAGGGAGTTGAGAAAGAAGTTATGTTAATATAGGCCACATTTGATATATTAATGTTTTAAAATAATAATAATTACACTTTGCAATACTTTAATAGTTATCTGAGAACTTAGCATTTCATCTTTAAAATTACCTTGCAGTTATTGAGCATTTGTTGTGGGTGAGGCATGGTGCATTTTTTATAAATGCCATTTTTTACATGTGTCCTAATGACAGTATATGCATCGTGGCTATCAGGATGCTGAAGCAGAGGTGGGTTACGGTGCTTTAGCTTGGGTCTCACAGCTGTCAGGTGATGAATTCAGATGCACTTGAGTAATATCGCTCATGGAAGTTTTGGTCAAACTCTTCCAAAAAGATATAAATTCGAGGCTTTTGTAGGTAAATGGATACAACTTAAGATCATCATGCTTAGGGAAGTGAGTCAAACTTAGAAGGTAAAATATCGCATGATTTCTATAATATGAGAAACCCGGAATAAAGGCATTTCTAGAAATAAATGGGTGTGATAGTGGAGGGAGGGAGAATGGGGGCAAAAACAGGAGCTCCAATAACAGGGAAGGACGGGATTATAATGTTGTCATGGTATGCACATGCACAAAATTCTCAAGCTCAGTGTAACCATTGTATATCACTTATATGTGTATTAATAAATATTGGGAAAATACTACCTCAAGACATTGATGTAATATAAGGAAGTTACATTCATAGTTGGGATGAGTCATTGAATCTTTTCATGTCATTGTTAGGAGACTGTTGTAAAAGTGTGTTATCAATATCCATTAACAACTAATGGTATGTTGTATTTTGCATATCAAATATTTATATGGCTGTATGGAGGCTGAAATGTGTAAAAACTGGGCTCAGGATGTTATCTAGACATTATTTGCTATGACACGGTGATAGCTAGAGCAGATTATTGTTGTTTCTTGATAAGTTTTGGTCAATGAATATGAGATTCCACAAGGTTTAGTTGCACTTCTATTAGAATATTCTTTTTGTTGACGAATCTATTGCAATTTCAAAATGGTCTGAGTTCTCAGGCAGTCATACAGCCAACAACCCAATCTCCAAAAATTCCCTATTGAGTAGAAATCCATTACATCAATTTGCACTTCAGGTATAATTGAAGAGCAATAGATTTGCTAAAACACGTTATTGTTTAGTACCAATTTCCTTTTTAATTGTAATCATAGAGTAACCTATTTGAGGAATTGGCTTCTCAGTTTTTATGCAAGCATTCCTGAACCATAAATCCAGGATTATTGCTTTCAAAGACAACAGGATTATGCAATTGGAGGACATCTTTTTCTATTTCTTTGAAATCTTCTTCTGTCTGTGCATTTATGTTTTCGGAGGTACTTACATCAGACAGTAAATGTAGAAAACATTATTAACTAGACTAGTAAAGATAAGAATAAAATGCAGAAAATCTAATTATGCAGTGCCAACTGTAACTGAGATGTCAGGTAAGGTCATGGGTATCTCTTAATACAAAGACATCTTTACTCAATCCATTTCTTTTGGGTAACCACAAGTAATCAGGAAGGATTTTTGCTTTGATTAAATCTTAGAATGAACAACAGAAATTCAGAGTTTTGTTTATTGGCAAATGCGGAAAAAAGTAAGATTATTCCAAAAAGTTTTTTTTTTTTCTCCTCATAGCTTGAGGAAGGTGAATAAAAGTAAATTGGAGAAATAAGAGAGAAAATGGTCTAGTATTTCAAATAGACCAAAGGATTTACATTAAATTGTAATTTTCATTGATTTGTTTTCACGACTACAGCACAATAATGTTAAACTTTTACTTAGTGTCAGTGATTGGAATACTACCACACACCTAATTTCTTTAACTTTCTACACAATCTATTTGAGATAATGTTTTCATTTTACAAGTAAAGTGACCAAGATCATACACGATTAGTAAGTGACACGGCCCAAGATATGCCCTATTCTCTCTGTGCTCTATACATAAACTAGTAAGTATGTGGGTGTTGGTGTGCATGTGTGTGTTTGTGTGCATGTGTGTGTGTGTGTGTGTATTTGCAGATTGGTTGTTTGTGTGTTTGTGCATTTACATTAAAATCAAAGAATAAAAGCTTGAGCTCTCCATTTGTATAAATTCTAGTCAAAAGATAATTATTTTAAGAAGTAGAGGAGAAAAATGATCTTGAGTAGAATTTAAAATTAGAAACCCAAAACTAGAGGGACCTCTGAACCTCTGTAGACTTCCCAGGAACCTTTCTGATTACTTGAGGTTTTCTAAAAGACATGGATTGAGTGAAAAAATGATTTATATTAAGAGATACCGGTGACCTTAGCTGACATCTCAATTACAGTTGTTGCTACTCAGCTAGATCTCTGTGGGTTTTACTATTATCATTACTAGTACAGTTCATAATCTTTCCTACCTTTACTGTCTGGCAATTGTCCATTAAACTTATTTGATTTACACTTTACTCTTTACTCTTTTGTAGATAGGGTATAGTGTTTCTCTCAGACTTTGGGAGGGTGATTGTGTGTCTCACTCCGATGCTCAAGATAATCTTAATTTATGTCTATTATCCTGGAAAATACATTAATAGAATATTTGTTCAAATGGTAAATTACATAGCCACTATTTTGTTTTATCAGGTGGATTATTTATTACTACAGAAAAATTCCTAAAAACAGTTAGTAGTCTCACTTGTAGGTCTTTTGTAGTTCACAATAATACTGTCCGAGTACATGAACAACACCATGTTGGCACCCTTATTGCTATTTCCCAATAATATGACATTCATCACAAGGGTTAGTTTAATGGGAAAACCAAGAGTACTGTTAGTTGATGTCTGAGTTCAAGCCTCGGTTTTGCTAATAATAATTAACTGGATCAATAACAAATCTTTCTTTTGAATTCCTGTTGTTTATTTCCTATGTCTTTGTTGTGAACATTGAAACACTCCAATTTAAAGAGTTTAATAAGATGGTTGCAATGCTAAAATTTGGTACTAAGTACAACTAAAGAAAGCAGTTACCATTATTCAAGATATACAGTGAAATTCGCCTAGACAAGTGGTCATTTTATTGCTTTATTATCTTCTTTTAGACAGTAACTTTTAGTATAGTTATAACGAATGAGTTGCCTTTGGTTTCAGCAAGAAAAAAAAAACTTCTAAGTTCTAGTGAACTGAAAACATTTTCCGTCATTTTTAAGTTATAAAAATCATTATTTTTTTTAAAAAAGAGAAATAACAACTGAAAATTACAGAAGTGGAGGTAAATACTTCATACTTGCTCTGAAATGAAAGTGCAGATTTTTTACATGTAAGGTTTTTATGAAGCATTTTTTTCTTTTAGAATTAAAGTAAACTATATCCAAACTTGATATTCTGGAAGTCACTACACTTTGAGAATTACTTTGTCAATTTTGAGGAATTATTTTAAGTTCAAAATTATATTTTATTTGGTTCTCAAATTTTATGAAAATTTAAAGGTTTTTCTTTCTGTTATTTTCAGAAACTTTTTGTCCTTTTTTATTCTCGTCCCCCATTTTATTAGTGTATATATTCAATACAGTGATTACACTGAGCTTGAGAATTTTGTGCACATACATAGCACGTCTGCTTTGCGTTCCCTGCCTCTGCCCCCTGTTGCCTTCCTCCTCCATTCATCCTGTCCGATTTCCAACATCTCGCCTCTTGGACTCTTATTATTTCTTCATACACGGGGTTTCTCATATTAGAGAAATCACGTGATATTTAACATTCTGAGTCTGAGTCACTTCACTAAGCATAATGGTCTCTAGCACTTACCTTCAAATGATTCAAATCCGACTGTCTTCGTGGCAGAGTGGGACTCCATTGTGTACACATATCACATTTTTTTTTTTGTACTCCTTGTTCTGTTGATAGATGTTTCAGCTTTTTCCTTAACAATTTAGCTATTGTTGCTTGTTTGCTGCTATAAACACGGGATTGTGTGCATCTCCATTATGTGGTGCTTTTGGAAAGATACCTAGAAGAGGAACCACTGGGTCAGATGAATAGGACTTTTAGTTGTTTAAAAAATTGCCATCATGGTTTTTAATAGTGGCTGTGCCAGTTTACAGTCCTCCTAGCAATATACGAGAGTTCCTTTCTGCCTGCAACCTCGACAGGATCTATTGCTATTAGAGTTCTTGCTACATGCCATCCTCGTAGTGCTGCTTTGACTTGCATTTCTCTATTGGCTAAAGATGTTGAGTATTTGTGTGTGTGCGTGTGTGTGTGTGTGTGTGTGTGTGTGTTTATTTCCTGTCTGTTCTCTTTGTTTGAGAACTGTCTATTCATTTCAATTGCTCATTTTTTGTTGTCTTTTATTTTTCTTCAGCTCTTTATATATTCTAGCTATTAGCCTCCAGTTTGAGACGTAAGTGGTTCATTCCCCGCCCCCCCCCACCCCCCATTCTGTTGGTTCTTTCTTCTGTTAATTGTTTCCTTGGCTGGGAAGAGGTTTTTAAATTCAGTATAGTTCCATTTGTTGATTATGGGGCTGTTTTGCATCAGGTGTCCTCTTGAGAGGATATGCGTACCCCTTCAAGAGTTTTGCTTGTTTTTTTGTTCTCTAGGAGATTCATTGTTTTCATTTTAATATCTAAGTCTTTTACCCACTTTGATTTGATTTTATTGAATGTCGTAGGTGTATGTATAGATTCCTCTTTTTTTATTGGATAAGCAGTTCTCCAGCATCATCTAATGAAGAGACTAACCTTTTTCTAGTGTATGTTTTTGGCACGTTTGTCAAGGATCAGATAGCTTGCAGAACTTGAGGTTGTCTCTGAATCCTCAGTTCTGTTCCATTGGTCAACCTCTCTGTTTTTGTGTCAATACCATACTTTTTTGTTTGTTTTATCATTGTTGCTTTGTAATATAACGATGTCTGGAATTATAGTGCCACCTGCTTTTGTCTTGTTGTTCAAGATTGTTTTGTCTGGGCTGGAGGGAAAGATGAGTGGTTAAAAGCTTGCCTAACAAGTGCTAAGTCCAGTGCCAAGTACCCAAGTTCGATTCCCCAGAACCACATAAACTGAGCATGGTGGCACACACCTGTAATCCCAGCACTCGGGAGGCTGAGATAGGAGGATTGTGGTGAGTTCGAGACTAGCCTGGGCTCCATAATGAGTTCAGGACCAGCCTGGGTGCAGAGCGAGATCCTGTTGGAATTGCTTTTCAATCTATGTGTCAGTTCTGGCAGCATAGCCATTTTGACAATATTAATTCTGCCTATCCAGGAACAGGGAATGTCTTTCCGTTTTCTACGTCATCTTCAATTTCTTTTTTCAGTATAATGCAGTTTTCATTATAGAAGTCCTTCAGTTCCTTGGTTAGGTTTTTTTTTTCTAGGTATATAAATTTTGAGGCGCTATTGAGAATCTTTTTCAGTGAATTTGTTGTTACTGTAGCGGAATGGTATTGATTTTTTTAAAAAAATTAACTGTGTATCCTGCAACATAATTAATTAGTTCTAACAGTTTCTTCATGGAATTTTTGGGATCTCCTATGTAGGAAACCATATCATCTGTGGATAAGGATAGTTTAACTTCTTGTTTTCCAGTACATGTTCCCTTTATTTTGTTTTCTTGCTTGATGGCTCTGGCCAGGTTTGAATAGGTGCAGTGAGATTGGACAGCCTTGTCATCTTTTTAATTTTATGAGAAATGCTCACAATTTTCCCCGTCTAATGTAATATCGGCAGTAGGTTTGTTGTAAGTGGCTTCTATCAGTTTGAGAAAATGTCCTTCTATACCAATTTTCCTCTTTTTTATTGTAAATGGATTTTGTATATTGTCAAAGGATTTTTTTCTGAAACTATTTAGATGATTGTGTGATTTTTACTCTTGCTTTTATTAACATAATGTATTGCATTAAACAATTTATGCATGTTGAGCCATCCTTACATCCCTAGAATGAAGCCAACTTGATTGTGGTGGATGATCTTTTTAATGATTTGCTGAAATTTGTTCACCAGTTATCTTATTAAGAATGTTTTCATCCATGTTCATTAAGGAGATGAGCCTAAAATTTTCCTTTCTTGTTAAGTCTTTGCCTAGTTTGGGTAATAAGCTAACACCAGCTTCCAGCAACATGATTGGGGTTCTTCCTTCTTCTTTATTTTTATGGAACAGTTTGAGAAGCATTGGTGATAGTTCTTCTTTGAAGTACTGATAGAATTCTGCTGTGAATATATCTGGTCCTGGGCTTTTCTTTGTGAAGAATTTGTTACTACCTCAGTTTTCAAGCTTGTTATCACAGTAACAGTAGTGGGATAGAGTGTGGTATTTCAGCAAAAACTTAAATGGGGCGACTAGAGATTCACTTCATGTTGTAGGAAAAAAAGGGTGGGAAGGGCTTTTGATCAGGGGCTTTGGAATGGTTGCACTTAACTAGAACCCCAAGGAAGTCTCTGTCTGCTCAGAGGAGCCTAAAGGACTGTATGAAAAATTCAGGTCTCAGAATTATGAGAGCCTCACAGTTGTCTTACGAAGTTTTCTGTTTACCACACTAAAATTTGTAATATATTTCAAAATTATTGACACCTACAGGATAGTGTTCAGGCCACATACCTTGTTTTGACTTCATCATATGCAATATGCTCATTCTTTCCATGAATATTTCTGGGATAAAATTGAAAGAATAAACACTGGAATAAAAATTAATATTTCAATATTTCATATTTTTATCAAAGGAGTTGATAGTATATTTTCATCTCTCTTTTTCTTCCTTTTATCTTCCTTCCTTTCTTCCTTTCTTTCTTTTCTTTCTTTCTTTCTTTCTTTCTTTCTTTCTTTCTTTCTTTTCTTTCTTTCTCTCTTTCTTTCTCTCTCTCAATTCAATCATGAGAAAGGCTTTGTAGGAGTGGTTTCCTATCCTTTCTCTGCTTTTAATTTTTTGGGACCTGTACACAAAAACTGTGCGCTTTTTTTGTAAGGTGTGTGTTATAATCCTTAAGTTTCTGGAATATCTTCCCATTGAAAAGAAAATCCAAGATCCTTTCGCTAGGATTATGCCTAATCTTATACAAGCCAACATTTCCAATCTTGCCATATTAAACAATGCTCAAACGCTTCAGCTATGTGGACCCTTTTTTTTTTTTTTCCTGCAAAAGGATCTTTAGTGACCTTTTGTTTTGTAGCTCACCATTATTCCTTGCCTGTATTTTTTTACTAAAACATAAGATTTCTGATAACAGAAAATACGTCTGACTTTTCCTTTGCTATGTATCAAGTATTTATGACCGAATTGGTACTAGAAAATCCTAGATGAGGATGTGAAAAGTGAATCTTGTAGTCCGTGCGTACTTGGCTTCTTTCACAAATGAAATATGAAACACACGAGGAATCGCTATTTGGTATTTTTTAAAAGTCCATTAATCTTAACTTATCTGATCCATTTTTTAAGGCCCCATTTTGCTTAACAGAAATAGTCCTTGTCTTGTCCTGTGGTGAGTGATCCTTACTTTATTGATTTGCACCAGGCAACACAATGCATTGATTTAAGGTGCCGACTTTCTCTTTTTCATATGTAACTCGTAACCTCAAAGTAGGGACAAATACAAAAGTGAGCTAGAGCCTGAACAGTAAAAGACACTGCAGCTCGAAGTTTCCATGAGAAAGTGCTCACGTCTGCATGAAGACAATGAGAAATTAAGCAGGACTTATTTGAAGTCTTTATTTGGGTGTGTCCATAGCTTACTCGACTGCATATAACTATTATTTTACATTAATACTTATTTTCCTTTACATTTGCATGAGTTTAAACTTCTTAGAAACCCGGAGGTTTAGTTGTAAAGTGAACTTCGATAAAGCTGTTTTCCCTTCTCTTAAAAAAATGATGACCTCTCTCCAGGAGCAGCTGTTGTTCAGATTTTTTTACTGTTGTGATATCTGGCACCATTTTTTTATTAGCTTCTTAACCATCATCTGGAAAGTTATTCAGATTTTATTTTTACTTTTCAATCAGTATGATATTGCTTGAGAGAGAAGAAAAAAAAGACTTACAAAGAGAAAATAGTTATTGTTTTCGTCTAAATCTCTCCTTTCTAAAAACAAAGAAACAGCCTTTGGTTCATGCTGTAACAATTTTAACAATTCACTCAAATTAATAAAAACTGATCAGTGAACTGAAGATTATCAACAAAAGTATTAAAATTGCAACCCAACTTTTGAAAAAAATAGAAGTAACATAACAAAATACCAAAATAGTGTTATCATTATTTACTACGATTTACTACTATTACAATTTACTACTGTTTTTCAGATATTCCACTACAAAGTCCTTCAATTTTTCTTCCCAATTATGTAGTTAAATGTTCACAATAAATAGATGAAAAGTAACATGGTCATTTCTATTTCAGAATGACAAAAATGAAGACACTGATAGGTCAAATGAAAATTTTAAGCTGAAATATCATTTGCATAAGAATGAAATGGATTTTTGACGTGTACTATGAATTTATATGATTCTCATTAATTTTAGGTACTTATATGAGGCAATTTATGAACAATATTAAGTCACTAACACACTCCAAATAGGTCATAATGATAATTTCCATTTAGCTAATGATTCCAGCTAATGTTATAAATGTGTATGTGTTTCATGTGACTTTTTAGTTCAGCTTGGGGCTTATTACATTTAATTAAATTTAATCCTCATGAAGATATTGCTGAGGTACTATTTATGGTAAAGTTGATTTTACTTTAATTTCTGAAACTTAGGTGTGGACCAGAATCTTCATGAATCTTAGGATTCACTTATTGAAAATAATTTTGAAATATTTTTAAAAGTGAAGACTTTGGGTGCTGAGGATCAATAATTGAAAAAAAGGATGAAGTGATTAAGCCTTTATTAACAATAACAATATGTTCTTATTTTATTTATTTATTTTTTTCAATGAGAGAGGGTCTCACTGTCTACCCCAGGCTGCACCTGAAGTCTTTATGTAATTTAAGCTGACCCTAGACTCATGGCAATCTTCCTGCCTCAGCCTCCCTAGTGCTTGGATTGCAGGCATGCATGTCCATGCCTTGCTTTATGTAGTGCCGGGAAATAAAAATCAGGTCCTTATACTTGCTAGGCAAGTGCTTTAACTGCTGTGCCATTCCTCTAGTCCCTAATGATGGGTTCTTAAGATGCAGATAAGCTAATATATAATCATATCTGGTTTGGATACATGATCTAAGTTACTTAAATCTTGTAATACTTTGCCTTTTTTATGTTGCATGGTATTATCAAAATCATGCATTTTTATTCTGTATGTCTGTATATAAATAGGCATATTTACACAAAGAGGAGAAAGGAACAAGATTGTTTGAATAGGAAGCAAAAAAATATACGAATACTTCAAAGTCTTCCTAGTGCAAATAGCTTCACCAATGATTTAATCCAATGAGCTCAACAAAGATGCCTAGAGTGAATTAGGAACACTATTATTGCTGTTAGGGGAGGAGATTTATCAGATAATCAGAAAACTAAGAACTTGAAAGAATACATATTTTTTTCAGCCTGGCTAGAAGTAGGTTGAGGCAGTGTCAATAAATGCTTACTAATGAATTAAGAAAAAGTATTTAAGGGGAACTTTTGCTAGATATCGGAAAATTTTATTCTTATATCCATCTTGTTTCTTATTCTCTGAGTGAATCAATATTTGAAGTTTCAATGCCATTTTAAATGAAGAAGTGACTCTTACACACAGCTAGAATGAGGTAAAGTGGTAGATAACAAAGAGAGAATAAACCCGTGTCCCTCGATAGTGTTCCAGGTTGGTTTGCCATGTAACCATGCATATCTAAACTTTAACAGGTTTTTTTTTGTAACACATGTCTAAAGAATCTTTACTGATTATTTTCCTTTTCCCCCTTTCAGTGGCATCTATTTATCTACCTGTGTTCAAAAAATGTATATTTCAAATACAAAATCTCTGATTTCGTATGGCTCAACCTACATCTGTGGAGTATGAGAACAGCATCACGTTGAGGGATGATGAATGAAGTGTTTGGATGTCTATCCACAAAACAAAGCAAAACAAAAACCCCAGACCAACAGGTTGGGTTTCAGATTCCTTGTGGTCCAGTCATGTATATGAACACAATGTTTTCTTTCCACATATTTTATCTCCAAGTGAAATCTGGAAGAGTTCTGGGATGAAAGTTTGTCTAATGGATTGACCACTCATGGAATGGATAGCTTGAAGACATATCTAATAGTCAAGAATTCCCCATGTAGTTCTGCTGCAAATCTATTGTTGATCATGGATTCAGCCTTCAGCAGGCAAAGGAAAGGAAATACAGAGTTCGAAGCAAGGTGAGGAGGCTCGTGGCCAAAAAATTCCATATGGAGAGAACAACTTGTAACCTACCCAAGCCCATATGGAAGTTCACTGCTTTTACCATTTAGAGGTCCCAAGAGAGCCTGTCTGGAAGGAGAAATAAATCCCAATCCCCACTAACACTAGATCCTGCTTACCGCATGTGGGATATTACTCAGAAGGCACAGCTGCACTTGAAATTTTATGTAAACATCTGAGGCCTTTCCTCAAGCATGAGTCTCACTCTTCCAGAGCATTTTCTTCCCAATTCAAATTACCTCCACATATATGATTTGTAGAAACTTAGCCAAATGTAAATCACATTAAAGGCTAAAAAAGAGATGATATTTGGGCCGTAACTCGGAGAGTTGACTCCTTGAAGCCTACTTACAATCCATAATAACCTAAGTGCAATGTGCCTGAGAGATAAATGAGCAGAGAGCAAGGCCAGTTGAAGACAGGTTTTTCATCATTCAGGGCTTTTGTCCTGAATCCCAGTGTAATGCTGCCTGCTCAGGCAGCTACTAAATGAAACTGGTCCTGAATTCATCTCACGTGCCATGTGTGTGGGGGCCAACCCCATCACTGCTGACTTGGAGACTAACTTCACCAAAAAATGTCTCTGCCCACCAGGACTGAGGACAAACATTACCTGCTGTTGATGATGGCCCAGTATTGGTGGAAGAAGGGTAAGTGAGGGACAGGGAATAATCCCATTTGGTTGGTAAATGTACCAGGCATAAAAGATGAACATTACTTTTTCTAAAAGGCCAAGGCTATGAAGGTTGTATTCATGTTATTTCCATTCCTTTATTGATAAATGAAATCTATGCACAATTCAGTCAAAAACTCTTTTTTAATCTTTTTACCGGTTGGATATGCATTCGTTTTCATCAGTAACAGTTTTCCAATTTTCCTTACTCATTCTAAATTATGTGTTTCCAGTAAAGCTAATCCTGCCTCCTTGTACTTAGACACACAAATATGTTCCAAGCCCAGACAGAGAATTTCATCCCTCCAGCTACAATGATTCAGAGACAGCAATAAACCCTGATGTAGGAAGAGGCTCAGTTCAGGAACCATAATTAGAGTTCTTGAAAAAGAATCCACACTTTCTACGACTTTCTAGAATTATTGGTGCAGCATTTTTTAAACATTGTTAAATTCTTAGTGAGAATGACACCAAGGCAGACAAAAGAGATATTAACTCTAGAATTTTTTTCATTTTAATGAGAAAATACTAAGGAAAGAATATCTTTTTCCTTCCTTCCTATCTTCCTTCCTTCCTATCTTCCTTCCTTCCTTCCTTCCTTTCTCTTCTATTTTTTCTTCTTTCCTTTTTTCTTCCTTTTTTCCTTCTTTCTTTCTTTATTTTTTCTCAGGCATGTTTAGACTGTGTGTTTCTTAATCTTACCTAAAAGACAATTTTGAGAGACTTGCTATGTGACGTGTTTTGGGGACGAGCTACCTATTCCAATGTACACATTAATGATGCACATGTAGAAAATGCCTTGCTTCTTTTATTCATAAATGCTGGTTGGAAGAAGTTGAGTGGATGCACTGCACAAACTCCAGAGTTCAGTCTTAGTAATTAGAGTCACTGTGATGAGTTCTTATGCATATAAAACTGTAGTTAGGATTCGTTAGTTTATATAAGGAAACTTTCCCTGAATCCATTATTCCCATGTCATTTCTGTAAGGACAAAATTATTTTTGTTAGCTACTCTTCTCTCTGATACATACTACATGACAGTGGAATTATTGCCATTAACTGGTCATGTTAAACATAGCCCAGAAGATATTGTTTCTATTAGTGGAAGGCATTCCAGATGTTTTAGGGATCTCTTTTGGGCTGTTCTGTTTAATTGCCTTCTTGGCTGCAGCTTATTCTGTCCCATTCTGTCTGCGCTTCGGGCCCATGAGCAGAATATCAGCATTGACACTGCTTTTCTCAGGCAGAGCTGGTGAAACACCTAACCACCACTAAGAGAATGAAGATAGTAGGGTGTTCCACATCCACAGTGAGGGAGCAGGCCTTAAATTTGTCCTGAAAGCTTTGCATTGAGTTGAAATCAAGAGCTCCAACTTGTAGATGTATCAAGTCTCATTATTTGTGAGTCTGAAGCTGGCAAACGAAAGGCTTTCTGGCAAGCCCTGTTTTCTGAGTAAAATGATCTCTGCAGGCTAAGCATGAAGCCATCTGTAACAGCTTAAATTGCTTCCTTAGTCACTAGGACAAAGTAATGGCAAGAGTGGAATAGTTATTGTAAGCCCTGTACACTTGCTTTCACCTCCAGGGTGTTTTTCTTGCCGGGAGAGTTTGCTGGCCTCTGCTCTCCATGTCTGAACAGTATCTGCTGCCTTTGCTCTGGCTCCAGTTCTCCCCATATTTTGTCTAACTGGGGGTCAAAGCCTTCCTCTTTCTTCATAGAAAAGCTTCCCCTACAGATTGCCTGACGTTTACAGTAGAAAACCAGCTCAGGCTGTATTATTTGCTCTGTGGAAAACTCAAAAATGTACTGCGATTTGGGCTTATGCCAGAACCTTCACACTCCAAAATTCTGACAGATTGACCACAGTCTTCTCTTAAGCCTCCACAAAGCCCAGATTTGTATTAATAGGCTAAGTTGTTCATTTCCAAATTTTCTATCCCATGTTACTTCTTCAGGGAGTTTAAATTTTGTCGGCTTAGAATAATCACACAGAGCAGCATATGACTTTTTCCATTCTCCCACATATTTGTTCATATTTTATACATAGGATGTCAACACGACTTCACATGGTCCTTCTACTTTGCTTTGAGGTGCCCCGAGGGCTTGCTGTGCTTTTGAACATTTGTGTTCTCAAACAATTTAATTTCTGTTTTGGTAGGTACTATTACCACCCACATGGAAGAACACTACAACAGGAATCACATATTATTTAAAAAAAGATGTTTATATAATATATGCTTTCCAAAGCCACAAAGTTATTTCTTTAAAAAATCTAGCATTTAAATTTCTTCCATTTGCTTGCAAAAGCCTCCATGCTGTTGGACTTTATAGATGCATAGTATTCCACTGTGTATAAATACCACAGTTTGTGTATTCACTGGTCTGTTGATGCATATTTTGGTGACTTCCATATTTTAGCTATTGTTAGTTGTGCTGCTATGAACATGGGTATACATACATCTCTGTTATGTGTTGTTTTGGCCTCTTTTGGAAATATTCCCAGGAGGGGTGTTGTTTAGTGAAGTGAGTCAGAAGCAGAAGGTGAAACATCGAATGGTCTCTCTGATATGAGAAACCCAGGTCACAACTCTTATGGAACTTAAAATGAAAAACAAAATGAAACAGTGGGGTAGGGTGGGGAGGAAAGAAGGGGTGGGTAGGAGAGTGGGAAAGTGCTTGTCACCTTGACAAGATCCGTAGGCGCACAAAATGCTCGACTTCATTGTAAACCTTAAATTTTGTGCTTATACATATCAATAAAATGGGGGGAACTCCAGTATTCACCTTCTTATCCATATATGTTAGTAATATGATGTTTTTCACTTGCTTCTGTAGATAATTGATAGCACTAACTACTTCTCTTTTCCAGGAAAATCTGAACCTTGGGACTCTCTTCTCTCAGAGTTTTATTGTCCAGATTTCTTAGCACCCTTAAGCTTGTACATTTGACTCAGAGAATCTTTGTCTTCGTGTCCCCCAGTCTTTGAACCCATCCCTATTTGCTCAGTACTTGTCATGATGAACGACTGTGAATGATAGAAAAGAGAGAGGTGAGAAAAGGTTTCTGATAGACTTTCTCCAATTGCCACCTACGCAAAGCACCTGCTGTAATGTCGCCTGCTGACGTTGTTCACTGTCAATTTTCTAGAATTTGGTTGCTTCAATTTCTTGTTGACTATCATTGCTTACTCAGTTCTGGGCCCTAATTCAAAAGTGTCCCCGGAGTAAAAAAGGACTAAGTCTCACTGCAATGTGTCTCTGATTTACTCTTTCTCTATGTAAGTACGATGACATGCATGCTTTTTTCTTTCCTATAAACTGGGAAGTAGTAAAATTCTGCTCACGTACTTATTCAGAATATCATCTTGATGGTTCCCTTCCACAACTAAGCCCTCATCAAAGAGCTACGAGAAGAAAGATAGAACTCCTGGAAAATAACATGCCCAGATTAGCATAAGTTCAAATTCCTTTTGTAACTTTATTCCGCATACACGAGTTAAAAGATGCACACACTGCTCAGAAGTTTCAAGTAAATATATGTTTAAAAATATCAAATCTTTAAGAGCCTCTGTTAATGTAGTGCCAGTTATATAGTGAGAAAGTAACAGAATTTGACAGATGAAAACCTTATAAAATAAAAGAAAACCTCATGAACTTTCTGTTAATAAAAAGTTAAGGGTCAGAGACATCAGTACACGTTTGCTACCGCATAACTATACACCATTGCTTGTCACCCTGTTGGCTCATCAAGTCAAGGATTTAGAAATAAACTGTCTTCACAGAAGGAGTGAATCTCAGGCTTCGGCTTCCTTCTAAGGGGATCTGACTCATTTGTTTATTTAATTCATATGTTCAAAAACATTCATTGAGTGACTCATAATATGACAGATTACATTAGGAAACATACAAAATAATGTATCTTAAACCTTGAAGAATGTCAAAATCAAATGTTAAAGACAGAAACACCCAGGATCCTGTCCTTTTGAATTAGACTGTTCTGGGGGTAAATCTCGGGTATCTGTAAAATGATTAGCAAATTTCCCAGGTTATTGTGGGTCTTTGTTGGCAGTAATCAAAACCATATTAAACTCTCTGAGTAACAGACAAAAATATTGTATTATATAGTCTAAACAATTCAAGTCCCATAAACTACATACTTTTACCACACTTTTTGTAAAACTAAACAACTATAGTCCTTAACCTCTGACATAGTTTTGCCAGTTGTTTTTCTGGTGAGTTCTTTGATAATCTTTATGTGTCGACCAAGCCATCAACAATATAGCAGAAAGACAGAAACACCATGTCAATTACAATTTACTGAGAGTTAGATAATATTCTATTTGCAAACTTTATAATTTTTATATCTTCAAAAGTTACTTTGGAAGAAGATATTTGGATCCAAATATTTCTGTTGATTTAATTACTTTAGACATATCATATGCAAGATAAAACATGCTATCCATTTACTTTCTTAGAAAATTGTGAGTGCGGTACAAAAATATCATGAGTAATAACTCTAGAATAAGAAAGCATATTGGTAAAATAAATGACTATTCAAAGACATCCTTAGAAACAACCTGAGCACTATGATATTACATCCCTACGGAGACAACTTACTTCTTCCATCTAAGGATTCAGCCTTTATCTTAATCAAGGAACACAGCACGTAAAAACTGTCCTATGTTCAGAAACTTCAGCATAGTCCATTGAGTTTTATGATGGTCAATCAAGACGCTTCCACTCACCAGACCTAGAGATGTGTGTGAGTAGCGCGAGGGTGAGTAGCGTGAGGGTGGTCATACTGGAGGAACCAGTTTTATTCACTTCTGCGTGCGCTTCATTCTTAATGACACACTGACCAGCCATATTCACAGATCTTTGAATTGAAATCTTGCTTCTTCTTTCTATAGTAGTTAATATAGTAATTATATTTGAAGTCTAGACAATTTTTTTGTGGTACTGGAAGTGGAAAGTAGGGCTTTTATACTGAGCTACATCCCCAGCCTTTTTCTTAATTTTGATTTTGAGGAAGGATCTCCCTAAGTCACTAGCTTAGGCCGGTATTGAACTCAGGATTGCGCTGTCTCAGCTTCCCCGAATGCAGGGATTACAGGCATGTTCTAGTAGGAGAGGATGATGATTGTTTTATTTGGCTCAGGCTACTGTAGCAAAATGCCACAGTCTGGGTGGCTTTAATAACGTGCATTTACTTCTTAAGTTCTGCAAGCTGGGGTGCCTGTGATTAAGGACTAATAAAGTCCTTGCTATATTCACAAAAAGTCAATACAATAAAATACAACGATACAATCAGGGATGGAAAAGGAGAAATTACAACAGATAACAAGGAAATCCAAAGGATAATAAGAAGTACTTTGAAAATTTGGACCCCAGTATATTCACAAATCTAAAAGAAATAGATGAGTTCCTAAATATATATCAACCACTAAAATTGAATGAAGAAATTAAACATCTGAATAGGCCAATATCCACCTATGAAATAGAGGAAGTAATAAAAAAAAAAAACACTTCTAACCAAGTAAAGCTCAGGACCTGACCGACTCCCAGCAGAATTCTATTAAATGTTTAGGGAAGACTTATTACAAATGCTCAATAAACTTTTTCAAGAAATTGAAAAGGAAGGAAAATTGCCCAACTCTTTTCTTGAAACAAGGATAACTCTAATTCCAAAACTAGAAAAATATCCAACAAAAAGAAAACTATAAGCTGATATCCCTAATGAATATAGATGCAAAAAACCCAATAAAATACTTGCCAACAGAGCATAACAAATCATAAAGAAGGTTATACGCCATGACCAAGTAGGCTTCATCCAAAACATGCAGGTATGGTTCAATATACACAAATCAATAAATGTAATACACCATGTTAATGCATACAAAGAGAATTATCTCGCACTTATCTCAATAGATGCAAAAGCACTTAACAAAATCCAACACCCACTCATGATAAAAACTCTGAAGAAAATTGGAATAGAGGGACCATACCTCAAAATGATTCGAGCTATTTATAACAACCCTTCAGGCGATATAATCTTAAGTGGAGAAAGCCTGAAAGCATTCATACTAAATTCAGGAACAAGACAAAGATGCCCACTGTCACCTTTATTATTCAATGTAGTGCTTGAAATTTTGAAAAGACCCATCAGGCAAGAAGACCAAGGAATAAAAGGAATGCACATTGCAAGGAAAGAAATAAAGATATCCCTATCTGCAAATGACATGGCACTCTACATAGAAGATCCAAAAAATTCCACCCAGAGACTCTTGGAACTAATAAATAAATTTGGTGAAGTAGCAGGTTATAAAATTAATACCTGTAACCCGCGCGATCGTCTCGCCAGCAAGAACACACGCGGGCACCAGGATCCTTCTGCAGCAATCGTTTATTATAACATTGATGAGAGGAAGACCCCAAGCCCCAAAATGGCATGGTTTATATATCCTTTAGGTTACATCTGGGTGGGGTGTTGGTTCCTGATTTGCAAAGGCCATTCAGGCCATATGATGAGTCCGAATGACGTGACTCCGGGGCTGGTCTTTAGCCTAGGCGCATATGTAGTGGCAACTGTTTGCTAATCAGCCAGCTGGATGCATGCTCCATCTTGTAATGGCGTTTGCAGGCTCTCTACATCTCCCCCTTTTTGTTTTACTAAGACACAGCGGCCAAAGGTAGAGGTCTGATCCCTGGTACAGATGGCACATGTACAAAGGCGCAGTCTTTGAGCCTTCGCTCATTGACCGTCCCGACCCGGCCAGTGTCCTTTTTTCCCAGAGGAGGGCACTATTCAGACACAAC